>JAANSK020267048.1:0-33107 GCA_011763485.2 Isoetes engelmannii
CACGGCCCGCCAACTCGCCTCTCCACCACCAGGCCTTTACAGCCAGAAAAGTGCCCCCAAGGGACTTTACCTATTACAAAAATTTTAAGGCCATTTATCTGGCATAAAATGTGGAATAGCTGCCGGATCAATGGTCACTCGTAAAAGTTGAACACAAGATCGTTAAAGAATGAATAAATGCCAATATTTAATAAATGCCAATGACGATGGTTTTATCTCCAATTTTGGGTTGTCATCTGATCGAAACCCTATCGATTTTTCGAGGAAACCCTACCTGCTTTTCCCGAAAACCCTATCTATTTTCCATGGAAACCCTTCTAGGTTTTTAAGGAAAGTCGGAAGGGTTTCCATGGAAATCCTATCGAATTTCTTGTTTTAGAAATAGGAAGGGTTTCTCCGGAAAATAGGAAGGGTTTCCCATTTTGAAAATCAGAAGGGTTTCCAGAGAAAATAGGTAGGGTTTCCATAAAATTATTTTTCATTTAAAATATTCTCACGCGTGACTTTTATGGTCACAGTCCTGGTACGGCCACCCTCCATTAAAGCGCACGTCTATCTAGAATTCAAAATTCAAATTTGAATTTAATATGGAAACCCTTCCTATTTTTCTCTTCCTTGGAAAATAGGAAAGCTTTCCACTTATGATGGAAAGTAGGAAGGGTTTCCACCGACCTTGAATTTTTTTTTTCAGCTACACTCTACATCTTTGAACCATTTTTGCTTGCACTTCCACTCCATGTTTGCACCAATGTGTTGATTACATGTGTCATCGACGGGGAAATGCCCAGAACATAGCTACCCGAAACAGGAACGGGAATAGGAACTTGGACCCAAACTTTGGAACGGGAAGGGGAATGGGAATGGATGGGAATGTTCAACTTTCGAACTTTTAAAAATTTAAAACGGTTTTGGAGTTCTCTTTGCATGTAGATCATTATAGAACACTTAGATCATAAAAGTGTGAAATACATATTTATGTGTGAACAACTTCTTAATTCAATCCCTATCAATTACTGATATGCAATGATATACAATGTTATTACCATGTCACTTCATAATTAAGGATTCGATGATTAAATTGCTGCTAGATTTCAAAGCCCTCTTAGTAATGCTTATTCGTTATTGAATTACATTGTTCAATGTTTCCAATGACCGTTGGATGTCGATTTTGGGCAATCTTGGCCATCAGTAAGCGCAACTCGTTTTTTAGTAAGTTTTAGTTAACTATCAGTCCCAAATGTAACATGAAACCAAAGGTTGTGATGTGCAATGTAAATAAATACGTGCGTATGTGTTTGAGGCTCCTCGCCAACCCCTGGACGCCCTGCGTGAATATCAACAAAAACAACTAGGGGTCTTGGGGGGGGGGGGTTTGATTCAATGGTTCCATTTTTTAATGTGACATATGCCCTTTCAACGGTTTCATATGATATACTTGTACGAAAATTGTCTGTAATTTGTACAAAAATTGTATGAGAGTGTATGGAAATTTTCGCCGGCCCCTTCAGGGCCCAAGGGAGATCTGTACTGCATGATTTACATTGTTGGAAAAGTTTGCAATGTCTACTTTCTCAACAACTGAGGCAAATAGGCTTTCTGTGCTCGTGCAACTGCCTTCATGCCAATCACTGTCACAATTGAGCATCCATGTGTTGGAGAAGGAGCAATGGAGACAAATAGGCTATGTAGCCAAGATGCAACCTCCTACTTGTCCAAGAACAACCAAACACCAAATGGTGGAGTGCCCCCTAGGATTTGAACCTAGGCATGTCCACTAGACAAAGAAATTTAAAACATACATGGATTTGTAGGTTTGCAATATATCACATTTGTATTTTCCTTCAAAGGAAGAAGGTTGTGTGAGGAATGCATTGCAGTATGTCAATGCAGCACTTGAAACATACATGGATTTGTAGGTTTGCAATATATCACATTTGTATTTTCCTTCAAAGGAAGAAGGTTGTGTGAGGAATGCATTGCAGTATGTCAATGCAGCACTTGACATGGGATGCATGCAAGGAGACAAGAGTTATTCAATTATGAGGAGATAGTGCTATACTACTCTTGGATAGTCGAGTGGAGCAGTTACAGGCAGACCACAAGGTCAGATTGCGTCGTCGCCATACTAGGAATTGGATGAACGATATGACATGTGTTGATTACATGTGTCACTGAGGGGGCAGTGCTCAGAGGCGTGGTCTGCTAATAGACAAGAAAGATCTTCAAAATAAGATGCAGTTTTTGTCTACGCACAATGATGCCGATTAATCCGAATACAGAAAGTTCTGCCACAATATACATTCGTGTTGGGCATGATGGCCATAGCATTTATGTCTAAGGATGATGAATGGTCTCGGCCCTTGCATCCCTCTATTGCAGAAGCAACAACTAACATGTTACTAGACACAATGGATTTTCAAGTTGTATGGAATAATATGATCGAAAGAGGGAAGAAGTTGTACAACACTAACGTACCGCTTGAGAAAGCCATTTATCATTTCAAGGTGGCCATGAGGATATATGGTGTCTTGAGTATCACTTGCGTATAAAAGGTATTTACACTTATTTATATTTTTTAGTTTATCACATCTATTGTGTTGTAGGAGCATTTCTTGGTCCAAATTGCAATAGAGAGTGGAATGGATGCTTGGGTCAGATCATCAGGAAAGGTCATATATCACCAACCTTATACACCCACCCACGATGACCCGGTAATGCGGCCTTGGATTGTTGTCATCCGAGACATACGGATATTGGAACAAGCTATTAAATACAGCCCAAAGGGGGGTTGGACCATGGACTCGACATTTAGAAATGACGTGTATGGTTGTCCACTGTATGGTGCACATGTTCCTAATCTCAACGGGATTGGTGTGCCTATTTTCTATATGATGTGCACCACTGTGCCTTGCGAGCATCATGAAAGAATGGCATTGGGAGTGGCTCTATGTGCGGTCTTTGCCCGCATAGGTAGTGTCCGGCCTATGGCTATTACCATAGACTTTGACAATGGAGAACGAGCGGCACTTGATGATGTCATCGTGGAATGGAAGACCCACATTGCTGGCGAGGGGGAGACACAAGCGAATTGTCTACATTTATTATGTTTTGCAGATTATGGTATGTAATGTATCGTCTGTAGATTGCATGTCATATTCTTGCATGTTGGCTCCATTCAAAACGAGCATGGGTCAAGTACCTGCTGCCGAAGATAATTCTTCTTTTACATGCACACTATCATTTTGAAGCATCTAATCATTGTCCCCTTTTAGGTACCCCGATCAACAGGCAAGAAATACCTCTTTGCCCGCCTTTCCACCATGATGACTTACCCCAACAGGTTTGAATACCTCGGTCACTTGCATGATCTTATCGAGGTCTACAAAGATAATGAAGGTGTTATGAGGTATGACATGGAGGTCCTCAAATACTAACTTAGAGTACAACTCATATTTTAGCTTACCTGTAGTTATCTATGTCACAATTGAGTTTTTGGAGGACATTCGGATGGAAAATGGTAGAAACAAACTAGAATGTTCTTTCATTCGCATTGCGGCACCACAAACCTCACAGGAGTGCAATGGCGTATTCTGAATATGCAGCTTCTACAAGGCAATGTCAATGTTCGCATGCACCACATGTTATCCACCCTGATTGGATATCTGGAAGGAGGGGCTCCCATTGGTGGCACAATGTTAGAGTTGTCTAAACAGTGGCAAGAACTTTGTATGCAACATTGTTTATTTTCAATATCACTAGAAGGTCGTTCATCAATGCCCCCACAGATGGGTCTGCCACTAGTGATTACAGAGGCAAATGTTATAATGGGTCTACAGAGCCTCGCCAATGGGAAGGCAGCAGATTTGGATGCCATGGGCAGAGCTACTCAAATGGGCTGGACCTCCCATGGTGCCCATCTTGACGGCATTATTTAATAGAGCATTGCAAGAAGGCTTCCCCTGACAGTGGACCACTAGCAGAGTTGTGCCCATATACAATGCAGGTGATCCTTACTGCCCAGCCAACTAACGCACCATCATGGTCAGCTCCCTCTTTGCAAAATTGTTGGCTGGCATCCTTGAACAACGGCTGATGATATGGGCAGAGGACGGGAAAATGCGTGCTCTTACACATGCAAGCTTCCACCCAAACACTCTACCATTGACCATATCTTCACTCTAAGAACTGTGATTGAAGATAGCAAGAAACGTCGGCAAGACCTGTATTGCTGATTTGTGGATTTCGCAAAAGCTTCCTACACTGCACCTCGTGAGAAGTTGTGGACAGATTGAGATAGTTGGAGACCCCAGTCGACTTGCAAAATGCAATATATAGGTTATATGAGGCATGCTCAGGTCATCTAACACTGTCAGCGCAACCTGTTGTCAGTAGTATTGGAGTGCGCCAAAGCCAACCCCTCTTTCCAACGCTCTTTGGCCTGTATATTGATCAATTGGAATATTGGCTTACTGAACACGGGGTGCAGGCGCTCAACTCATGCAGCACATAATTCGCCAACTCATATACGCTGACGACATTGACCTACACTCCGCAAGACATGCAGTGTCACCTGGATGCTCTAAGCACTTTCTGCTGGTTCACTGGTATGCGGGTTAACTTGGACAAAACTAGAGTATGTACTCTAGTTTCATCATCCCGCCAGCCAAGACCTCTCTCCTTTACTTATCAGGAGCAGAACGTGGAGGTGGCGCCAACCTACAAGTGTTTGGGAATTGAGTTTCCAACAACCACACAATGGGACGCTTGCATCAGATTGTGCGTCACAACAGGCTGGAAAGATCTATATGCCATGCAGAACAATAGCCACAAGGCAGGGCTGTATGCCTGGAGTCATCAGGCAGACCTCTTCAGGGCCCTGGTCGAGCCTATTCTCCTATCCGGTGTGGAGTGTGGGGTCCGGTAATATCATTGGCCACCTGGAATGACCTGGAACCAGTACAGAAGGCCTTCCTAACACGAGCACTTGGGGTAAAGTTCACAGTTCCTTATTAGATTCTGCTGCAGGAGACGGGTTTTCTAACTATCCATAGGGCCGCACTGGACCACCATATCATTTACTTCCAGAAGTTTAGTCCGTATGGGTGATACTCATTTGCCAAATCTGGCTTTAGTTGTAGCATAGTTACTGAAAATGGCCGTTTTTTCAAAGTTTTTTTGTTCGTTTTCTCCGGTTTCATCCATGGCCGTTTCCAAATACAAAAACGGCCCTTCAAAAATTGTCTGGCGAAAAATGATGACGTGGCATTTTTATGGGTCGTTGTTTTGTAAGAAATGGCCGTTTTTTGTTGAAAAAAAATGGGCTCTGTTTTTGTGGCTGTCCACCAAAAATGTGGACCAAAAACAAAATCTAGACGGGAATTTTCTGAGTTTCCTGTTGTTGTTGGGCGATGATTCGACCTCCAGGACAACCGAATCAGGTGCATATCCTCTTTGCCATTGAATTTGCAAATATTCTCATGTTCAAGGCTATTTGATCAGCTAGATCAGCCAAGCTCTGGTTACTGCAATGCTAAAATGTGTGGGAGAAGAACTGTAAAAGTTTCTAGGAATTAGGGCACTGAACTGTAATACCCTTTTTTACCACAAAAATAACATGTAAGCTGGTTCGTCTGCAACTCTAGGTTTATTCTTTTCCTTCTGCTTTTCTTTATTCTGAAAAACAGCCAAACTAAGTTCGGCCGACTGTAATTGGATTTGCTGAGTCCTTTTATAATCTAATTCTTCTTGAACAAGAACATTCTGTACCTCATTAAGGAACAACAAACTACCTGAGCCTGAGGGTTTTATTGAAGTGAGTAATATGCTGGAATATGTCTCTGATTCCTCTCATACAGCAATGATCATATTCGGCTCAGAAATCTCTCTTCCAGCTGCTAGAACTTCTTCTTTTAAAGATGTACGCTTAGTAAGATAGGCCTAAACTCCAAAGCAAGATTCTCATCAATTGTTCCATCTGTTCCTTGAAAATAAATTGTCTTGCTAATCCAGTGACAATGCAGTGTGCAGAGCCTCTTTAAAGCTCTTATAATTCCTCAATTAATGCTCTGTGAAAGATAACGAGATAATCGTTCGAACGAACAAAAAGACGAATGAGCTGAGCCTAAGTTTAGGACCAACAAGATCTCCCTGGCATGCCCATTGCTCCAAGGTCTTGCTTAGATACCCTGTTTACATACTTCGATCTATCTTTGTAGCTATGATCAAAATAAGATTTTCCAGCATTTACTGAGATCTTTCTCTACTCTTATACTGAAAATAATTTATTTATTTTTTGAAGGACGAGAGATAAATTTCATTGTCAATCAATAAAAAAGTGCAGTAAGTTGAGAGACAGGTTTAAAACTCAAAGGGAGAAAATTTTCCTCTGCGCAAGGCTACCTGTACATCTCAGAAGTTCATTTAGTATAACTATCCTTCAAAGAATGCATGACTACTGAAGGTCGCTTTTTTCTAGCTGCCTTCTTGAGTGTAACAATTCTCCAATCATCACCAAGCTCCACAACAGTCTTAGGAATATGTGGTGGTGAAGACTGAAATACAAAAGAGGATGACATAGATGGAGTCCAATAGCTCCCATTACAACTGGATGAACTGTCATTTCCTGTGGCCTTACCATAGCTAGATTCAAGGAAGACGATTCTATCACATCCATATCACTCAAAACATTGTCAGACACAGTAAGTGGCACCATCTCAAGAGAGGGTTCTTGAGATAGCAAAGCAAATACTGCAGTGGGAGATGAAGCTATAATAAGAGGTACAACAATTGAGGGGTAATAGTGGACAATTCAGTACTAGAAATCAAAGAAGAAATTATGGGACTCTCAACCCTAGATGAGGGAGTCACAACACGTTCAACTCTAGATGAGACAATATTGGTAGAAGGTACAAGACGAGAGTCCTGAAACGGCATTGTGACAGATGGAGCAGGTCCACGAGGTCTAGACTGTGAGGAAGTTCTAAAAATAATATAGGACAAACAGATCTCTACTTGGGAATAGGGACTAGTAGGAAATTTTAAGTGCTTCACTTGAAACACATGCTAAGTTTGCTACTCATAGATTTTGGGTCTTAAATATTTGGATTCTGGGTCTTAAATGTTAGTATTTAGCTCTCTTCAGAAAGCGTAGTATTCTGGTTCAAAAAGCTTATTCTTTCTTTCTTTATTATTCAATTTTTTTGTAGCACAACATGAGCAACAAGAGGAAAAGGAAAAGCAAAAAAAAAGGGCCAGATCCAAGTGATTGGTGGAAAGAGGTTGAGATTGTGCACAATGGGCAAAGACTTTCGGGAGGTGCTAGAGAATAGTTCTTCAGTAATAAGAGTGAGAGGGCATTTAATCCATGAGAATCAAGATGTTGAATTCTGTCCAGCTAGATGACAAGCGGCACCAACTACTAGAACTTGCAAGGCAATTGCATGTGAAGAAAAATGCTAGGAAGGACTCAAAAGCATGTGCAAGGGAAGCCGTTTCTTTTGGTATTGATGATTCTAGAACAACTGATCTTCATGAGACACCAAGTAAGCTTTAATTATATTCCTTAATTATATTCTTTAATTATGTCCTTTGATTCTTTGAGTATGCTCTTAAGTTCATGTTATGTTCAAGATAGAGGTTCAAGGTCAGTTGCAAGAGGCAAAGTGGCTTCTAGTGGTGGGATCCAACAGTTTCTTCAATTTAGGAAGATTGACCAGCAAGAAATAAAGAGGTTTATTGATACAAAAAAAAGGAAGCAGTGGTTAGGCAAGTTGCTAGATGGTTCTACCATGACCACATCACATTTCGTGTCGCTAGATCTTATTTTTTCCAAGCCATGGTGCAAGCTATTGCGAATTATGGACCGGGATATGAGGTCAGTTGCAAGAGGCAAAGTTGCTTCTAGTGGTGGGATCCAGCAGTTTCTTCAATTTAGGAAGATTGACCAGCAAGAAATAAAGAGGTTGATTGATCCCAAAGAAAAGGAAGCAGTGGTTAGACAAGTTGCTAGATGGTTCTACCATGACCACATCACATTTCGTGTCGCTAGATCTGATTTTTTCCAAGCCATGGTGCAAGATATTGCGAATTATGGACCGGGATATGAGGCACCTAAATATGAGGACATTCGCACAACATTCTTGGAAAGGGAAAAACAAACTATGCATGAACTATTGACTGACATTAGAGGCCAATGGGTTGATTTTGGAGTCACATTGATCTTTGATGGATGGACCGACAAGAAAGGGTGTCATATTGAAGGTTCAGTTGCCTATTGTAGAGGCAAAGTATATTTCCTCGTGTCTCATGACCACACATCTACTCGAGTACACTTTTGTGAAAATTTGGTTACAATTTCATAATGCTTGAAAAATTGTCTGATTTGCATTGGGTGTTGAGATCATTGTTTATTGATGAAGTCTTTCGTAAGAGTCCATTTAGACGTGCAGCGGCAGGAAGGGCTTGTAATGCCATTGTGTTTGATGATGCATTTTGGAAGAAGGTTGAACATCACTTGGAGGTTGTGGAGCCAATTGTTTTGATGTTGCGCCTTGTTGATAGCAATGACCCATGTCTTGGAAAGATTTATGAAGGGCTTGATAGGATGAATGAGCATATTACGAAATTGGAGAAAGATGAAGCTACAACGCTGGAGTTGGTGGCATTGTGCAATGAGAGATGGAATAAATGTGAGTCCCCGATTCAAGCTGTTGCATTTTACTTAGATCCTGAGTTCCAAGGACAAAAGCAATGGACGGGTCCTGCTATCTCAAGCCATTTTGACACCATATTGAAGAGGAAGGTTGATGACAAAGATGAGAGATTCAAAATTAGAGAGCAATATGCAATCTATCGAAGAAAGAATGGAGGTTTAGAACCTCGAATGCACAAGATGCTCACTTTAAGTTTGCATCTATACTTTGGTGGGAGGACTATGGAGGAGAGACACCGGAATTGCAAACCATGGCGATTCACATTCTTAGCCAAGGAGCGGCATCCTCTCCACTTGAGAGGCTTTTTAGCATCTTTTCACATGTAGCAAGCAAGAAAAGGAATAGACTTCTTCTATTAAGAACATCGAATTTGGTATTTATAAGTGCAAATTTGAAATTGATTCAGTCTCATAGACAGGCGAGGAGAGAGAGCCTCAAACTGGATTTGCAAACAAGGCATCTCTTCCAGAACCACATGATTGGAATGAAGATGATGGGGAAGAACAAGACATAGAAGAGCAAGCACTATTGCAAGAGGTAGATGGCATAGGATTGGCCCTTGGAAATGAGAATGAGATTGGTGTAGAAGAAGACGAAGAAAATCATGATGATGATGGCGAGATGACAAGACTGATAGCAACTACGAAGATGAGGAAGATACAGATGCTACTTGTAATGTCTCACCAAATTATGTTCCTTCTTCAAATCTAAATGTTCATTACAAAAGGGATTTTGGCACCAATCCATACTCCCTGCGTGGAAGCGCAAGCAAAAATGGTCCAAAGATGTAGAGTGTAGTTCCAAAAAAAAATAAAAATTCAAGGTCGGTGGAAACAGGGTTTCTATATTAAAGTCAAATTTGAATTTTGAATTCTAGATAGACGTGCGCTTTAGTGGAGGGCGGCCATACCGGGACACGTGACCATAAAAGTCATGCATGGGAATATTTTAAATAAAATATAATTTTATGGAAACCCTATCTATTTCCCCTGAAAACCCTTCTGATTTTCAAAATAGGAAACCCTTTCTAATTTCCAAAACAAGAAATTCGGTAGGGTTTCCATGGAAACTCTTCCGGCTTTCCTTAAAACCCAGAAGAGTTTCCATGGAAAATGGGTAGGGTTTCCGGGGAAAATAGGTTGGGTTTCCTCGGAAAATCGGTAGGGTTTCCATCAGATGACAACCCAAATTGGGCTGAGATAAAATCATCGCAATTCAATAGGCATGTTTCATATTCTTATTCTTTCACATGTTCCTAAAATAGCCCCAAATTTTATTCTTTACTCATTGAGTGTCTTACAAGGTCATTTACAATTTTAGAACACACATTGTGCTCACGAGCCCTACAAACGAAGAAAATGTTAACTAATATATAACTGAAATAAGGTCCAATGCTGTGGTTTATCTTCCAATGCTGATAAATCTCTGTAGAAACACATTCTTGCTTGCCTTGTTGGTGTCAACTCTTGCATAGTATCTGATTCTAGCAACTGGACACAAGGGAGTGACAAAGACTACAATGTCTCTAAGGCCTACAAGAAGATATGTATCTCAAAGTCTCCAAAGATGCCTGATAAATGGGGTATCACTAGTTATGAGTTCAATAAAACCCTCAACAATTGCTGGAAATCCCATTGTCAACCTAAGATACAATTGTTTGCCTGGCTTTCTCTTCACCTTGCTTTACCTTCTAAGTGCCTTCTTAAGAAACGGCTGATAAAGGCTAACCCTAACTTTGACATCACTTGTGACATGTGCAAACATGGGGCTGAGTCCGTTTTCCATATTTTCAGTTGTTCAAGAATTACTCCCTTCTAGGATTGGTTCAGAGATATTATGTCTCAAGCTGGGTATAGGATACAGTCTTAGTCTTCTATTTATCATTTCATCTCTGATAACAATGCATTTAGCATTACTTTGAACCAACTTGCCTTATGGAGTATTTGGAAATATAGAAATGCTACTACACTTAGAAAGAGGAACATGAGTACTTCAAACTTGAAATTCCTATTTTTGGTTGAACTAACTTCTTGTGTTATGTCCCATAGGTCTAAGAAGGAAGATAACTTTGATAGAAAATGGCTGGCTCTTGGGCAGTTTGTTGGATATCTCAATTTTCTCAAATGCAATCATGCTGATCTTTCATCTAATGACTTCCTTGATTTCAAATTTGTTCAATCTCTTGACCAGTTTGCTATATGGACACCCACAATTTGATGAACTATTTGCCAATGAAGCTTGGGTGCAGTTGGCTATTCTAGGTCAGCATTCCCCTCCTCCAAATCTGCATTCAATCATCTCTAATCTTAAGACTATTTTACTGGATGGCTACCAGGCTTGAACATTAGGCATTCTGCTTTTTTTCCTCTAGCAATTTCTTGTCTCATGCTCAGTTCATGGTCTTGAATAAAAATTATCATTTCCATCTTGGTAGGTTTGTGGTTGAAGGGACAAGTGCACTTCTTAATGTAAATTTCCACTGGCTTTGGCTCATTGCTTATCTTCATACCTTTTCTGACATCTCATATCTTTCCTTACCTGCTCCTTTGGAGCTTGGAGTTAGTATTCTCATTGATGAGTATATCTGCACTCAGACTGAATACACATCAACATTTGGTTTCATATGATTCATTTCAAGATGTTGCAGTTACTTATGTGTCGCGGCTTATGTTTTCTTCTCGATTTTGGTTTGGTTGAGAGGCTCTCATTTGTACATACCACAATTTTGGTCAGCTTATGTTTTCCTTCTCAGTTTTGGTTCAGTTGAAAGGCTCTCATTTGTACATACCACAATTTTGGTCTGCTTAGAGTACTGCGAAACTTGACATCAGTACCTGTGGCGGATTTATAGTTTGGCTGTTCGATAGCTTCAAAGTTGTTTCATTCTTTGTCACACCTATCATGGCAAAAACATCTTTAGTAGGTATAGTATTTTCTACTTTATTGTCAATGATAAGTTGACCTTGACAATAATTATTCTCTCTTTTGTACTCTTTTTTGTTCAGTAATTCAAAGTTCCCTTCCATTAAAAAAAAAAAGAAAAAAGGGGGGAGTGATGCATTGACTCTAGCAAATTGACTTGAATTTGCATGACCATGTCAAAAGCAAAGAAAATAAAGAGCAATGTAAAAATAAGAGGAAAACATAGTGCTTTTGTATCAATTTTAAGTTAGGAATGAAGTGCGTAGGGCACCATGCTACCATACTCTAGGTATCGTAAATCAATGCTATGCTTTTATAAATACTAGGGCACCATGCTACCATACTCTAGGTATCGTAAATCAATGCTATGCTTTTATAAATACTGACGATGATGCTATTTTTCATGTCCACAATGATATTTTTAATGTTCGCATGAGGCCATGGCTTATGAAGCAATTTACAATACACACAAATGAGTCCTTCCCACCATTGTACATGATCGAAGTGGGTCCTTCCCTCACTAACTTTACAATAATGCATTAATGCATGAAAACTTTACAACGAAATGTTGAACCCATAACCTAAGCCGTTCAAATTTTGAACTTCTCACACATTTTGCATAATAAGAAATGATTACTATCATGATGATAGTTTGTTCTTGGGTATAGGCTACACACGTTGCTAATACAAAAATAAATTACTTTGGCACAGCAAGTGTAACTGGAACTGCCCCGTGCCGAATGCATATAGATCTTAGATATGCTTTTTTTTCTTCATAATTACTGTACGGTGGTTTCGCCACACCAGCCCTTACAAATACTTGGTCAACATATTGTTGCACATATGCTTGTTCAGATATCTTGATAAGAGACGTTGAAGTTTTATGAATATGGTGAGATGCACCTAATACGAACTGCACATGACATGGATATCCGTCAGGACCCACTCTAGTGATTCTTACGTGGTCGCTTGTTCGTGTATGGCATTGCCAAAATGAAAAGAATTTAAGATTTTACTTTTCAAAAACAAGCAGACAAAATCTTGCCTGGATCTACTGGTTAAGAGCAATGCTTACCTCGTGGTAGGTAACATATCAATTTCAATATAGAAACAACAAATCTGCATAAACTACATACCTTCCTTAACTTCTTAGGACTTATTCTCAGATTTGGAGGCAAAGATGGAAATGCATTTTCATCCTATAAAAGAGGATAGCAAAAAGCCTTTAGTTTGACTTAATAATTGATCATCTCAAAGTGCTACTTAAAGGAATTTTGTAGTACATGTTGATAGTTTACCAATGGATCTTTATATGCATATATGATTAACGAAGCAGCCGAGCGTGAACTCCAGTGTGGGCCAAGTACAAGCCATTTCTGCACAAGGTTTACTTTTCTGATCAATACATTATGCAAAGAACATAGTAAGTACCGTTAAAGTTGTACCTTTAAATGAGGTAATAATATTTTGAATTCTACTTTTAACTTTCCATTTGTATCCGCTTTTGCATTGCACGTCATAAAACATGCTTTAAACAGATCTTTCCTTTCCTTCAACATTTCCTATAGAGAAGCAAACCTTCATTTTTGACATTGTATATACATCAATAATAGGGAAGACAAAGCATTATATTTACCAGCATTGCCGGTTCTGTGCTGACAGAATGCAAGTCTTCCAACTCTGGGCTCAGCTGCTCTGTTAGTGATGGGATAAGAAAGCCTTCAATCATATGGATGACCTGAAAGAAATATGGCAAAGTAGAATCTTCACCTTTAACATCTCCATGATCTTTTTCCAGAACAGTCGGAATAGTACAAAATAAAACTAGAAACAAAGGCAAGTATTGTATTCACGAAATGCTGTAAAATATGATGCAGAATGCCATGTAAATCTTTATCTAACAGATGCAATTAGGATTCAACAGATATAAATCTTTAAAAAGACATAACATGCATTGTAGTTCAAAATTTATAGGGAAATGCTTAAGTGTCAAAGAATAGGAGATGTAGATTTACATTGTCAGGGCAGGTAGATAGACAGCATGGATTGGAGTTTTGCAAACCTGGGAAGGGCCTGGTACATTAGTTGGAGCATTGATTAAAGTAGATTTTAATATTAATAGCAGAGTATACCTTTTCACAAAGTGAATCTCCAGCTGTATTTCCCATACCTGATAGTAGTTCAAATAAAATAGTTTAAACAAAAGACGCATATTACAGACCCATTAATTTTGTAGCTATGATAATCTCATAATTGATTCAGACACTTGTATCATAACCAGCACTCATAAATCTCTTCAAATTCTATTGCTTCTAAAGATGGATAAGTAAAGCATATAGAGATTTAAAGCTGTTTCAATAACGTAAATAAGTACACCGGCAACTTGACTCACAGAAACATGTCATATATATATTCGTATTGATATTTTAAAATTGAAGCAACCAAAACATGCGATTGCTGACATTTAAACATCGGGGACCTGTTGCATTTGCAGCCAATCCTAGTCCCCAACAACTGCAACGACTGACAACCAGCTTATCTGTGTTACGCATGATGTAAACCTATCCTCTCTTCACACAGTCTGCCTTCAAACAATAGAAGTTTACTCTTGCGTTCAACAAAACATTGACTCAAACAATCTTCAGTCAATTAACCTGTCTCTTCTATACAGAAAATATAATCCAGATAAGCACAACTACTGTTCGCCCTGACGTTACATTGTATCACATGCACCACATGTTAATTCAGCCCCATTGTCATCTACCAGCCTGATTGTCCCATCATTGTAAAACAGTGCTGCTATGAATCCAGCTGCTCAGTGGAACATAGAAAATACGGCTAACATGGTACTAATGGCCCTATGCATTTAGAAGAGTCAGTTTCACATGACACATAGCAGAAGGCTATGAAGAAATTGCCTTGCAATTGGATAGAAACACATCGAGTCTAAATGGAATCATACAAATGCATAGCCAAGAATAATTGGCAAAAGGCTATGCACAACAATATGAAGAGATAATGAAAAGGTTACTTCCCAGTAACTCATCTTCTTCATTCTAAGGAAAATTGTAGTTAAAGACTGGCCATTTTATGAAACAACTTTTAGACATGCCTTCCTTCATCAAGTTGCTATAATTTCAAAATACATAAGTTCTTCACTGATAGAGGTCTCAGCAGATTCTAATCTTTACTTATATCGATCTACATTTTACAGTAAAATATCGATCTACATTTTACAGTAAAAGAATGATAGATGTACCCGATGCCAGAAAGACAATGAAAGGAATGAAATCCTCAAGAGATATTTGGTACACTCCTTGGTATCCTTTCGAGCTGATGGCATTGTCAAAGCAACACTTTAAGACATCATCTGTGTTTGCAAACAACAACAGGTTTTTTAAAACTTTTACTATCACAAGCTTAATACGGATATGCAATTACAAAATCCATTAAATCACTTGGCCATCTCTATTTAAAACTGGTATGGTCTATAGGAACATCAGTGCCTTAACAAGGTAAGTTATAACAAAGCCAGTGCCGAACTTACAGGCTAATTGATTACGTAAGTGACAAAGCAAGACAAATTTCAACAGTGAGCTTGTAATGTGCAAAAATGCTACCCCAAAAGAATGAAGGAAGATGGTGCCTTTGCAGATACTCGAGAATGATGTGTACCATATGAAAACTTGAGGAACATGCAAGGTTGCATACCAGTTATGAATTCATTTAGCTTTGCATCGTAAAAAACTTGCAGAAACTGCTCCTGCGAGAACATAAGAACACAAGTCTTATACAATTATTTAGCACGTGTGCAGAATACAAGATTAGATAAGCAGATTTATTGAAGCAACATACAGTAAATGTTTCTAAAATGAGAAAAGAAAAGTTATTAATACAATAACATGTACTGAAGGCTTCATTAAATGGAACTGTAAACTAACAACATCAAACATGTACAATAACAGCAATGTAGCTAGTCCAAGCCTTGTACATCGGGAGAGTATATGATAATTTTCCCCGGAGTTTATGGTATTTTATCTGAGGGTTGCAACAGCCATCTTCTAAGGGACTTTCATGCTAATAGAAGAAAGACTGTATAGTTCCCAGGAGTAAGTACAGGAGCAACACTTCCAAGCATAGAAGAATGTTCTTATGTTATAATACATTAGAAAAATAATGAAGGTCAATCCCAAAATTGACGTCCTACAACTAGACATGATAGCAATAAAAACGAAGACAGGCTTTAACAAGTCATGCTTCCGTTCAATTAACAATAGAACCTATTTGATGTCCTTGCAAAGCCACATTTGATGCGTTTTGAAGTAATGACTTACAGTATTTAACACATAAAAATCCTGATCTTCCAGTTCTTCACCTTGTGCACTGTACCAAAGAAATAAGCATTGCAGTGTCCCTAAAAGCAATGAACAAAAAACTCTGCTATAGAAACTTTAACATCACAATGTCAAAATTGATGATTCCCCAATGTGTCAACTTACCACAATGTTTTCTTAGAACTGCATTCAGGGCCACCAACTCATCAGATAGATCATGTCCATCTTCTTTGCTGATTGCAGGAAGCCCAGGTATCTTATAATTCTCCCATCCTGCCATACATGTTAATGGGCCTTTCAATGTAAAGTTGTGAATGAATAATACCAAAAGAAGCACAGCACAATGACAGGACTAGCAAATGTCTTTTACTTATGCATTGCAGGGCAAAAAAGTGAGCATCTTAATCGATTCGGATATTCTTCACTTATAGATAGATTAAGATGTGAGCAAAATGGGGATCAGATCAAGGAGAGCTCACCAGAATGGTAAACCACAACAGGGAATTTAATGCAACGATAATTATAACATACCCCAATGATAAATAGCTTAAAACATATGCCTACAAATATACGCCACCAACCTCCAACATTTCCTGTGCAAAACTAATCAGAATCTTCAGTAGATAGATACCTGATCGCACGTGAATTTACCCCAAATGCATTTTCTGGACACATACTTGCATGTTCTGCCATGGTGAGGTGTGAAATTTGGGATTAATGAAATACAAGAAAGCTCCGCACTTCAATTGCTGAAACTCCTACTAATTTGGTGGAGTCATTGAACCAAGACACATATTGCATTAGGAAATTGACAATTTCCTTAAAACCAGTCCAATAAACCTTCAAGACACTAATATAAATACAACCCTGCCAGCATTATGTGCAAAAATCTATTGCAAATTCAACTGTTTTTTTAATAGGAGAGAATAGCAAATAGGAAACCAACAAGCATTAGCTCCAGATTCCGCAAAATGTTCTCAGGGTGGGAATAGAAATTTCATTTAATTCAATTCTTCACCATTAACTACTTTTACAATTTGCTCTACAAAAAACATATAAAGGACTTAATTTAAAATTAAATAAAACCATGAATTTAAGAATATGAATCAGCATATAAGTTAGGAAAAGAAAGCTTGACAATTACCTACTGATTTAAGCACTTCACTTGCCCACTCCTCGCCTTGATCCACAACAACTACTTCTGCAGGCTCTACAAGTGGCACACTTTCAGTGGATTCTGCAGGTGGCACGGTTCCAGCAACACCTGCTTCTACAGCTGCTCCTGAAACATGGCGATAAGGAGCATTACATGAGAGAGAAATATGCATTGTGTTCAAAAATTGATAATGTCACATAAAAGTGATAGAGATTTATAGTGTTTGCAAAGTAGTTGGAATTATCTGGGACAAAAAATAAACACATTGCCATGTTTTACGGCCATGCAAGATATACCTTCTTAGCTGAGCACTTAGTTTGCATGGTTCAATGTCATTTTTTTGTCAAAAGAAACTTGTACAAGCACATGCACAGTTTTACTAATAGTTAATGGTTACAACACTTTAGTAATGGGAAGGCACGTCGCGCCAATTGCAGCAAAAAAGCTTCAAACAGAGAACTAAAGGTCTTAACAGTCTAAAAGAAAGCATTGCAGCAAAAAAGGTTCAAACAGAGAACTAAAGGTCTTAACAGTCTAAAAGAAAGCATAACACGCAGATTTCATGCACTTGGCATTTCATTAGTGATCGGGAAAATGACAAGACACAAGTGTTTACTAGGTTGAAGTTGACATGAGTTGGTATTGGTTAAATGAGCTGTTACTCCATGGCACATATTTTCATCCAGTTGATAGCTGATCTTACTTCACAATGATGCAAGGGGCAGTGATGACAATTACATCAGACGTGCATGCTGAAGCAAGTTGGTTGGTCCGAACCATTGTAACTTCTTATGTATGTTATTCTATCAGGAGTGGTCCTCTCTCAGGAATTCAATTGCCTGAGGTGGTCACAAAATAGACGTTTGCACTGATAATAGTTAGTAGTTACAAATTACAGACCCAAGAGGAGGGCCGAGATTCCTTCTAAAGATCCTTGTTATATTCCATACTATATGAGTAGAGATATGATTTTGCTGAGAGCATTTCTTTCTTATTTAACTCCAAACATTATCAGAAACTCTGTCAAGTGAAAATGTATCCTGTATCCTGTTTATATAAAAGCGCATCAGGTAAGAATGTCTGTAGATGCATAGAAAGGTGAGTGTGGTAGGTTTTATTGGCATTCGTCTATTGACACCAACTCTAAATTTGTTCCTGTGAAGTTAGTTGTCCAGAATGATTAGTAAGGGGAACCACGAAAACTTTGAATAAGATGAAGTGCAACAAGTAGAAGTACATGGCAGGCCTAACTTAAAACTCTATATGAAACCTAACCCAAAAAAAAAATTCAAATAATGAGATTTGTTGAATACCAGAATCTGATGCAGGCTCTGCTGGCAATTCTGTTATTTCTTCCTCTATTTTCTTCACAGGATTTTCTACAGCCTCAAAAGGAATAGCCGGAAGAGGTGGTCTTCCATCCCAAACAACAGTGAATGCCTGAGGTCCTCCTATAAGTCATAGCTTCGTGTAAGAAAGTGATAATGTGTGTTGTTTATCCTGACAATAACCACAAGATTAAAAAGCACTGATGCTTTGGTCATTATGTTTGAAACAAACTTTTTCAAAGCAACTCACTTGCACACTCAATCTCAACAGAGGCACCATCTTCAAATATCTCTTTTATTTGCTTTTCAACATCAAGTGCCTTGCCATCCTATCCTAAAAATGATCAATTCTTGCATCTAAAGCTAACTTACAACGGAATGTTCACACGGAACAAATCAGATTTCTGTCATACCAAATTTCTCACTGCTTGTGGAACATACTTAGCAGGAACATCACCTGGTAACACAATAAAAAATATTCAATGCAAAAAACGCTACACTAACATAAAACAATGGTATAGTTACAATGGTATAGTTCCTTCACCTGTAAGAAATGCCATGTGAGCACATGCTGCGTAGCCTAGCCATCGCAGGCATTGACCGCCATTACCACATGGTACTTGAACAGACCAATTTCGAAAATCAAATTCGTTAATTCTTTCTTTCAACTGCACCTGCATGGATGACATGGAGGCCATTCTGATGAATAAGAAACTAAAGACGCAAAAACAACAGGGGTTCAAATGCCATGCCTGGATGAGCATTGTCGTTTGTCACACACGGCAGGTTGGCCGTGATGGTAATGATAAAACTAGGCGTAAAACTGAACCTAGTAGTTATGGAAGGCCACTAGGCCTCTCGTGTCACATTCTGGCATATCTAGCATAGTCTGGTATATCTGTGGCATACTCTCACAACATATAGTTAGAACCATATGGCGCCTAAAAAAAACAAGGTGCTGCCCTCATGAATTTGTTAACCTGCCTAGAGGCACAAGAGAATGTTTTGAGCCTAGCACAATGTGAAGCTACTACATCCAATAAAAACGCTACTAAATGCACTTGTCATATTCTTTATAACTTAAATAAATAATGTATAACTTAAATAAACAACAAATGCATCTGACACCAATTATATAATTTTGAAATGTGACATGCATTATATCATATGTTGCTATTCATTTTTGTGTGTCATGTTTTGAGAAACTTGTGGCATATTTTAAATGTCATGTTTGGCATGCCATTAGTCTCACTTATCATATGTCAAATGTCATTCATGTGCTGTTGGGCACGGCCTCGATCGGGTTTACTAGAATCATATCTTCAAGAGATCATGATATGCACATTTAGTTATGTCCTCAGTCCCGTCATTGAAATGTATCCTAATGTGCATGGAATAATGTAAGGGCTAAGCTATTTGGCAATTTTTTAGCACATTTTGAAAAAATGTTAACTAAACTAAATGGAAAAAATTGGGAAAAAAATAATCATTCTAGATTAACTTTTTTCGTGCCTGGACCAACCAGCGGGCCATTAAGCCAAATGCTAGCAATTAAGAGAGTAAGACTTTACAACGTTTAGCTAAACCATAAAAACTTTTGGAATGAGTTTTATGCTAGTTTAGCTAAAGTAGTTCTAGCTAATAAGAAATATATAACTGGTGATTTATTTTAGAGCATGCATGGAATAATTTGAAGCTAATGCTACCTACCAATCCATTCGTAGAATTCTTGAAACTTTGCTTTCTTCAAACTTGCTTTCTTCGCATGTTTCATTTGCTCAAGAGAAAACACACGAGCATATCCGGTTGAACAAGACCAACTAAGGCCAATATTGCAAGATAAAAGAAAGTGACAGCTACCAACCAATTACAACCCACAGATGGTGTCGATTGAAATGGAAACATTAACTTCAAAATAGCATTGAGCAACAGACAATGATGTCCACTATATGCAAATTTTTGCATTGAAATAACTCTCGTATTTGAAACCAATTACCTTAGGAGCTACATCATCATGAGCTTGTCCACCTAGAAAAATGTTAATGAGTATGCTTTATGTTATCATCTGAGATGGTAGTAATCATGGTACATTGTTTGCAGCAATTGCATCTAGTCACATTTTGTTGGGTGATTGTTGATAATGCTTCAACACAAGAGCTTTAAGTCAAGTTCTGATGGCGGGTTGAGGCAATACTTTTTATTCTTTCTCTGTAGTTCAGAACAGTATCTCAAGATATAAGCTGAAGTGCGATGTACGAGATCAGGAATGCAGAACCATGGATGAATCACCGACAAGTAGAAGTAGAATATGTTCTAATATGGTGGCATATAGAATGTGGGTTGTTCTTGCATCCCATCTGTAAACAAAGTGAAGGAAATGGATCAGACCATCATGTGAATAAGATGACTCTCCTACACCACATAGGAGGTACGCAGTTCCTTGATTTTCCTTAATCTGCTAATTACTCCAAAGGTAGATGACCTCTACTTCCCTAGTAAAATACAAGAGTTCTACGATCTAAAGTTGAGTACCATAAAAAGGTGAAATCTCAAATGATTATAGGTGGCATTTGAAAGTGCATATTAGAAAAGTTCTGATTCCATAAACACTAAATTTACTCTTGAAAAAGTGAGATAGATCCATTATGTACAATGTTCTTGACTTGTTAGATTCAATGGCTGTAGTAAGGCACAACAAAACGAGATTAGAGAATTGAACCCCAGGCCCCAAAAGAAATGAAAAGATCTGCTACCAATCTCAATGAAATACAGAAATGACAAAATCAAATACATGATAATAGAAAGGGTAGCAAATGGTTGCAGATGAGAAGACAACTTAAGACGGCAAACAACTTGATGATTGCCAATAAGTTATGGTAACCTGGAATTTTAATCAGTACCATATGTATGTTTCACATGATGTAACAACCAAATCTAAGATGGAACCCAAAAGAGACTTGTGCTGGTGCCCTAAGCATCTTTCACATAATCTATCTCGAACTGGCAGCTTATCATGTTTGTTATTTGAAGTATCACCTGCTCTTTGGTTCCAAAACAGAATCCAATATTTCTTCAGAAGCCCCAACCATTAGAGGAGAAATGAGATCATCCCATGTCCCATTGTAAAAATCTAAAAAAAAAACACATCAGAAAAATGTGTTAGCCAATAGGAGAATAGCTCTAGTTTTGTTTATGACGGTATTATGTGGCACTAGTTTCCTACATGGCACCTACATGTTCCAGCTCCTGGGTTGCCACCTAGGACCTAGGAGGTGTCATATGGTGTGTGTGGAGGGTCTATATTGTATGCCTGATTTGTATGATCCATCTGGACCTTTGATCCAGGCATTTTTCCAAGCATTAATTAATTTGGTAGGTTGTATATGTTTAAATGCTACTATGTCATTAAATGTTTGGTGTGCTTGTTTTTTGCTGGAGGGAAATCTCGAAATTTGTGGTCCACAAAAAAATTTGAAATACTGCATTCCCCCAAAATTGGTTTCCCTTTCGTATTAGAGCTTTTTTTTTTTGTGTGAAAATCTGAATGCTATGAAGCTCTATCCTTCCAAATTCAATCCCAGATTTGGCTGCGGTGTGGATACACTATAGTGACGATTGACGTGGTTGCGTTGTGGAGACAATACAGTTGCCATTGACATGATACAATAGCGATTGACACAATCTTATATTATAAAATTATAGTGTAGGTATTGAATCAAACCCTAACCCTAGATTGTATGGACAAAATTGGCCATCCGATTGAATGGCCGAAATTTAATCTTTTAGACGATGCAGATGCTATACTTGAATGGCCGAGATTCAGACACTTCAATACCACCGTCAAAGCTATAAGGGGAAAGGGAAAAGCGCAAAAAGGAAAGGGGAAAAGGAAAAAGGGAAGGGCAAAAAGGCATGGGGAAAAGGAAAGGGAAAATTGACATGGGAAAAAGGTGAAGCGAGAAATGGTGAAAAAAGGTAAAAGGGCATGGGAAACGAAAAAGGGAAAGGGGAGTGTAAAAGGGAAGGGAAAAAAGACAGGGAGTTAAGGAGAAGAAGGAAAAGGCGGGGGAAGGAGGAAAAAGGAAGGAAAACATGGCACCGGAATAAGGGGAAGAGAAAAAAAGGAAGGGAAAACATGTATGCGAAAGGGGAAAGGGGAAGGGGAAAGGAAGAGGGGGTAAAAAGTAAAAGGGAAAAAGCGCGACCAAAAAAGGGAAGGGAAAGGGGAAAAAAGAAACGAAAAAGGGAAAGGGGAAAGAAAGGGGGTAAAAATGAAAAGGGAAAAAAGGCGACCAATAAAGGGAAAGGGAAAGGGAAAAAAAGGAACGAAAAAGGGGCACGTGAAAAAAGGGAAGAGGAAAATGGAAGGGCAAAATGGCATGAGAAAAATAAAATGAAAAAGAAAAAGGGAGGGGAAATGGAAAAAGGGTGGGGGGAAGGGAAAGAGGGAACGAAAAAATACACAGAAAAAAGGGAAAGAGGGAAAGGGTGAGAAAATTGGAAAGGCATGGGAAAAAGGAAAGGGAAATGAAAAATGACGGGGAAAAGGGAAGGGAAAACGGGCACATGGAAAAGGGGAAGAGGGAGAATGAAAAAGGAAGAGACAAAATAGCAGGAGAAAAAAGGGAAGATGAAAAGGATGGAGAATAGGAAGATATAGGAAAAGGTAAAGGGAAATGGAGAGGGAAAGGAGAAAAAGGCCATGGAAAATAAGAGGAGGTGGAAAAAGGAAACATATAGGGAAAAGGAAAAAAATGGGAATGTGAAGGATCACCGCACCCAAAACATTTAACGCTCCATATTTATGTCCAGCAACGCTGGGCACCATTACTAGTATGTATTATGGTTAAAGCTTCAACTGCAGGTTTACTTTTCATGGATTCGCATATGGATATGTCAAAGTGATTTGTTATTCTCTTTCTTTCTATTTTCCAGGTATTCATTCATCTTAGTTGGATTCATATCTATTGAGCTTCATCAAATCTGTATACTTAACTAGTATGTTGAACTTTCGTATATTAAATTGCAGTGTCATTGTTTGCTCAAGTTTTTAAATAATAGATTAAATCTAGCATATTACTTTAAGAAATTAGGTCTGATCATTAGAAAGTCAGATGTAGTTTACATTTATTTCAGATTGGTAGATGGATATTTGTTTCTTCTTGAATTTACATTTCTATTTTTGTTGCATTGGTAAATCATGTTTCTGTTTTTCCTAGTTATTGATTCATCTTTGTTGGCTTTCAACCTTTCCAGGTGCTTATTAATCTTCATCAAGTTTGTACCATTAGCTAGTAAGTTGAGCTTTCTTACAAAAGTTCTATCATTGTTTTGTTGAAGCTCCTAAAAAAAGAGATTGAATTTTGCATATTATTTTGTTGAAGTGTTATCATTGGGCCACTATAGTAATATAAAAGATGAAGTAGATCTTTCATTCTAAAACATATCTAGCATCTTTTTCTAAAGCCTCCCATTTTTTAAGCCATGCAGCAGCAACATATTTTGACTATAGTGGCATCAGGATGCAGCATGGTGTTTGGACTTTTCTACTTGTGCAAGTTAGTCTTGTGCTTGTCTTTCCATTAGAAATTGAACCAAGGGAGAAAATTAGGTTATTTAGGATAAGATTCAAATGCAGTTTAAATTTGTCTTATGCCAGATTCTAGATATGTAGATTTTGGTTGAATCAAAATAATTTATTTCTATCTAAATGCAGGTCATGGGTAGCAATAGATCTCAAATTAGTCATAGCATTGTAAGGAATTGCACGGACGACAACAACAATTGGATTGAGATGCATGTTTCCTTGGGATCATGGATGGCAATGTGACCTAGTTAATCAGACGAGCATATTGTCAAAAAGAGAAACCTAGGCAATGTTAATTGTCATTGAAAGGCAAGAGTCATTGGATTTGTAGTTAGTCCAGCAGATAGGATAGTGGATGAGTTGTTGGTTGAACATGCTTACACTCCTAGTGACATGCTTAAAGAAGAAATTGCCAGGACACCATAATTTCCAAAGTTGGAAGTTCATTTAGTCCAGTGCATAACTAATGTATTAGAGGTTCATCATTTCAGTCTTGAACAGTTGCTATTTTCTGGCACATCAATGTCAATTCTACGGAAAAGTGGTATTTGGTTCCATAAATACCACTACACCAAACGAGAAGGTAAAGTAGGCAAACTCCCATTCAAGTCTCACTCTTTCATGTAGCAGTTTTAATGATAGTCAAATATTGACAGCATATCGGTACATGTTGGCAATGGAAGTGAGAAGGCTGTGAATAGAAAGAGGAGGTGTTAGATGTTGGGTGAAGGTTATGTTGTCATTAAAAGTATTTGCATTTCTTTTTAAGGATGTGGATACACTGAAAATTGCCCCTCAGACTTATACTATACATGATGTTAATAATGAAAAACTTGGTAACATCTTTTTTTGGTGATTGGAAGACAAAGCTTAATGAAACTGGTGGTCAAATTACACAATGTGCAGTTGACACAAGCAGTATGATATTCAGGTACTTATCCCTCTTTTTATTGCAGTGCATATCACTGAAACGTTGTAACTTATTGTCTTCAGGTATAGGTACCCAAACAGACATTATACTGCAATTTTTTTGTGCAAAGGAAGGAACAAGTTTTTGAGAATGGGTGACGATTTTGGAAAGCAGTAGAAGAACATTGCATAAGGTCCCTGATGATACAAAACGCAGTAAGCATGGGAGAGGATCACTCATACACAATCGATGTGGAAGAAGAGTGGTCACTTTTAGAATACCGGAAGTTATTGGAGTCTCTTTCTGGTTTCTCTTAATTTCAGTTCATTAGAGACTTTCATAAGAGAATGTTTAATCAAATGCAAAGACTATATTTCCTCACAACTTGGAAGTTGATGTTCTACAGACAACAGGTAGAATTTGTTGTGCATTGTTGTTGATTTTTTTCCAGTACAAAAATATAAATGTTAAAAAATGGTTCAAAACAGAGAAAACGTCTATGTTATCCATGTAATCTCCTGATTGGATGTTGGGTATCTTGCTTATTCCCTACAATTTTGTTGTATTGTCTATGTAGCATTCAAATTGGAGTTCTGTGGTCACCATGTTGTGCTATGCTGGAAGGTTGTAGAGATAAACTGTATGGCTTTCATATGGTGGGTTATGGGTGCTTGCATGAAAGGAATTTTGGGGCTGAGCAGATGCGCTATAAAGGCAGAAAGCCAAATTCTCTTGGCATGTATTCCAGTATGGAAGTATTTTTTTCTTTTGTTAAGATAGGCCCTGTTTGTGTTTTGGTGTCGTATTTGATGTCTATTGCTCCAAGTTCTTGTTTAAAGGGGCAATATCTCTGTTTTTCCCCTCCGGGGGATGGAGAAATCCGGCAACCACATCTATACTTCAGATGATAGCTCTAAAAAGGATGAAAAGCCATGGGTTCCTCTTTCAAGGCATGTGAAGCCCCATTGTGCATTACCTTTTTTGTGTTTTGTGGTACGCTTATTGACATTCATGCATTTTGTTATTTTGCAGGTCGAAAACTATATTGAAACATTTACTGCCAGAATGTATGCAATTCTAATGCATCTTTATTTTCGCATTTACAAGTGCAGCCATTGTAAATCTAGTTCTTTAATCTACTAGTATTAGGTTGGGAGTAATGGTAGATAGATTTGTTGGCTCCCCAATTTGCATAGGTTGTTCATTGCATAGGCTGTATTCTAGGTTTTTTCTTTCCTAGAAGCTCTGTGTATGATTAGAGTTAAAGTTGTTCTATTGAACTTGGAAGCACGGATTTTCAACATGCAGGACCATGTTGTACTGTGGCCTTCTCAAGGTATTTGATTCTTTGGCTTCTGTCAAAGAATATTTGTTCATTGTCCCACAAATCACAAGGGCTGGAAAATGTATGATCCACGGTCAAATCATTATGTCGCTCCTGTCATTCATTATCATCTTCTTCCATTACTTCTGTTTGATCGAATGATGAGTTGGATGAGGCTTATTCATTGTGATGTGTTTGCATACTAGCCTTTAAATTGTCATGATGAGTATGTTTGTCAAAAGTCTCCAAATGGTTTCTGTGAGGGGTTTTGCATCTTGCAGTTATCATATTTGGTCTGTTATCATATTTGTCTGTTATCATATTTGATCTGCTTCTCACCAACGCAATCCAATCATTCGCCCAAAGGCATTGGAGCTTTCAATCCCGTTATATTATAGCCAAATTCAGATCTGCAGTCATGGCAGCATGCTATGAGAAAGGGCTGTATCTTTCGGCCTTGGCTAAACAAAAGCATGCAGCAACAGAAATTTTGAGTTATATCAGCATGGATGCAGATAGACTGAGTGAGTTCTTATGGTGGATGCATTATATGTGGGTAGTTATTCTTCAAGTTCTACTTGCACTGATTATTCAATTCAAAGTAGTTGGATTATCAGCCTTTCCCTGCATAATTGTTTTGCTTATGGGTGCTTCCATTCAAATGCCCCTCTCAAGGGAGGCACAGACAAATCTGATGCAGGCTCGAGGCAAGAGGTTGAGATCTATGATAGAGGCAATAAATAGCATGAAAATCATCAAGCTGCATGCATGGGAGAATGAATTTTGTATTTGATGTTCGTAAGGCAAAGAGTTCCAAACGTTCCTATTTTTAGGTCCTAGACCACATCATGATATGCCCAAAACCTAGATCCGTTAAGTTCCTTAATATTTAACATTTATAATAGCTTCTGACATGTATTCTATAATGCTTTTATGCAGTGGCTTCTTCAGTTCCCCGAAGTGCTTAACCAATTTGCACAACGATAAATGGCTTAAGGGGTTAATAACTGATGTTGTTCCTTTTAACAAGTTGATTTGGCACTTGATCCAAATCAAGATGGGGGAAACAAATATGTTATTCTGCTTGGAAGAAAAACAGAGAATTTGAACTAAGTTGAGCGCTTGGCAAGTGTTGCAGCAACTGCCAAGAAGAAATGTTGTTTCCTACAATGTTTTGATTGCAGCTTCTGCACTGTATGGGAGCCTCAAGGAGACACTTATGCTTAATGTCCCAAAGGCCTCGAGGTATACCAGCAGATGCTTTTGCAAGGAAGGTTGTTGAAGTACTTGCGGCTAAAAAACAAAGGTGTGTTAGATCCTTGTGTATTTTCTTCCTACTAAAAACGAATGTGTGCCCAGTCCTTGATACTTTGTTTGTAGATAATCAGCACCAAAGCAATATATTATGCGCACTCAAACACCCTCACCTCCACATCGACCAATTGCAACTGCACTTTCTCTAGTACTTTGGCAGATATCAAAATCTTACCCAAAAGCATATTTCAGTACTTTGGCAGGTAGAGATGTTCAATTTATAACATATTCAAATGGAGATTTTGCCATCATATGCAGATGCTATTTGGAACGTACTTGGAACTGATGGTGCAAACACAACCTACATGCATTCTGATTTGAAGCATGCAGACAGATATCATACACTATGCGCAAATCAAGAAACTTATTACATATTAATGCATTTGATAGAATGATTTAAACTATTCCAACTTCTAGCTGCTTCCAACTCTTTGCCTTCTTAATCTCCATTCCATTTGTGTTGCCTTGCCATTCGACTTCATCCAAGCTCCCCTTTTCCTCTTTTTTTTTTTTTTGATAATTCAATTATAGCCTTGTCTACAATTGGATTTGCTCTTCATCTGATATTTCTCTCATGTCTTGCGATTAGTCTCCTATAGAGCCACTGATTCATTTGGTACAAGGGTTTGGATGTCAATCTACTGCCACCTCTTTGCATTGCTCTATGGAAGGCTGTTTTTGCTTGTTTATGCGATTTTTCCACACCTTGAGTATTCCAAACTGTAAAACTACCATATGTTTTGGCGAACCAACGCCCATGTGCATGCAGTATGTGGATATAGTGACTAACTTCGCTTTTCTCTCCATGCTGCAATGTATGTTGTTGTAAACTTTGAGATCAAATCTTCAAAAGCATTTGCAACATCTGAGCTGAAAGAATGCTTCTGCAACAGTCCATTTACATCAGAAAATGCATTCTACGCTTCTAATTTTTTAATGATAGATCGTGCTCTATCTGTTCTATCCTTCTCGGCCTGGACAAGCTTCTTTCCGAATTCAAACATACCTTTTCTTTTTGGATCTATGCTTTTCAAAAAACGTCGCGCTTTCTCACCACCCAAAGAGACTTTGGCAGGCACTGAACTCTTCATTCATTTCTTCTCATCCTTCTCCAATGTAACAAAACCACCATGTAATCCAGCCTCTAATAAAACTTTCTCCACTCTTTCTATTGCTTCCTTTCTGTCTCCTTCACCTTTAATATTCCAGACAAAACAACAACTGTGATGGATCATCTTCTCCACAATTCTGACCAACGCATGCGAGGTGCAAAAGTGAACTCTGTCTAGGGGAATTGGCAATATAGCATTAAAGTTTGAATTCTTCTGATCCCTATTGGGTGGCAATTCTTGGTTACAACTCAAGGTACTTAAACTTCTACCTCTCTTTTGTTCTTTTCGTTTATACGTACAATAAATACAACTGCTATGAGTTTGTAATGGTGTGCATGATATGTTATACATTACCTTCTCGGTGTTTAGGTCTGAAGCCAAATGGAACTTGATTTTGAAAGAACCGTGGCCATCGACTTTTAACGATTCTTCTGATTCATAGAATGCAATTAGTCGTGGTAGTTCTGTCTGATCAAAAACCCATTTCAATATACTGTAATTTTCTTTTTGCACCTGGAACATTCCAAGTCACCATGTATGCTCTTCAAACTGCACTAAAAACCATTATGGATCCTTCGATGACTCACCTTTCTTCAGCTTCCGTCCCCTCTTCTTACAGTCTGAACGAAGAGTATAATTCATCAGGACCATTGATACCCTCTCAAACTTGTTCTTGTTGGTTAGCTCCATTTCATCAAGTTTGTGACATATCTCTAGCGTGCAGCCTCACGCATCTAATAAGGATAACATAAGCTTAAAGCTAGTTATTATATCTAACTTCAAAACAGTGTGAAGCAAATATGTATACTACGGCTTATTCTTCCAATGGTAAAAATACAAGACATATCTAAGATGGTTTAATAGTGTGTAGGATGTTTATAATGGATCAACATGTGATTTGTGTGTTCTTAGCTTGTGAATATGTTCCTATGCTATTATTACGTGATCTGTCATTTTAGATAATGTTTCTACTTCCTGCAAAAAAAGACTAACTTCAGGCACATGAATGGGCCAGTCATATGCTGACGACTAAGCTCTATGGTTAGATAATATATTGCTCAAATGTTGCTCGTCAGGATGCTGTTGCAGGGTGCGCCAGGGCTGTGATTACAGATATTTCAGCTTATCAACCTTCAGTTTGAGCAGTGAGGATTGACTACATTAGGCCTCATGCACGTTATGAGATTAATGGCGCTACTACCTTGCCATGTATTTCATCTCGAAGTTCAGTTAGTCATTGTTTGAGTCATTATTCAAGCTTTTCTTTAGATTATGTACAAGCATGTTCCTGATTGAGGAATGAATGATATCTCTACGGAAAGGTCTAGTTTTTGCACAAGTACTCGCTTCTTACAACTTCTTGCAGCTTCTAACAAAGTGAGTGCTAATTTTTGTGTAGAACCATGGCCAGACCATGAAGCAACTTAAGAGGGCACTATATTTTATATAAAGTAGACCGCATCAGTAGCAGGAAAACATGTTTTCAAATTGGGTTCTAAGTATTTTGCACTGTATTTTAAGGATCAATTTGGGAGGTTTAGAATGGTTAAGATTAAGATCTGACTGATTAACTATATATACTTGATAATTCTTATTAAAAAGTTTAAGTCATGATTCCACAATAAGTGAAGCCAAATAGCCCAATGGCAGCAGTAAAGTACAAGCTTTATATAAAACTCTTTTTTCCACTAAGGCATGGCAAAACTTGCAAATGTAAACCAAAGAAAAATGAAATCTAGATCTGAAATGAATCCAACGCACATACCTGGTAAAAGACGACCATGAATTTCAACAATGTTTCCATGTTAAACCAAACGTTGTTGTTCTCGTTCAAACCCGCACTTTTACATGCATTATTCTTCTTTGTAATTTTATTAAATGGGCAACCTGACTCGAGCGAGTGCATGCCACCTAAAACATCATCAATAACAGTGTTTCTTCTCCTTCAAATTATCCTTAATGCATAAGGACGAGGTGCAACAACTTTTTTGGTTCCCAACAATTGAAGAGCATCTTGGAATGACTTAAACAAAACTCTATATGCTTCTCTACTAATGCCTGACAAATCACAATGGGCTTGCACTTCATTTGCATCAGTCTTAGCGTAAATGTCATTCAGGACCATTTCCACAACGCCTCTACGCAAAGAACTATTTGTTGGATCATTCAACATAGACAACACCTCATCTTTTTCTGCAATACTTTTAATAAGCTTTCCTATGTTACCTCTAACATTGTTCTTCTCTTTTTTCGTCTTGAGAACTCTCTTGATTGCATAAATTCTTCTTCTTGCTGCACCGCAAGTCGGATTTAGTGACTCAATTGGCTTTCTTTTCCCATTCCTTTCTCGAAGACCTAACAACGTCAGCTTTAAGCGTTGCAACCTTTTCTCCAAAGTCTTGACTTTGCATTCTTCTTTCCTGCACATGCTTATCGAAGATCTCAATTCTTGATTAGTTTGATTGATCACAAAGGTCTGCAGTGAATAATCTTGTTACAAGTTAGAGAGTTTCTACTCAAGCTTTATAACTCTTGATGCCAATTGCTTGTATTTCTCCCAATGTGCTTAATTCTTTCTCCTTCTCCTTTATAACTGTATGTGATTCATAAATTCTAAAATAAAGCTGTTGAATATAGTTATTCATGTTCTCATAGTACCCTAGTAAACCAAATCTGCCTTCACAACTAAACTTCACTAAACCACTTACTGAGTCGGATTTAGGAAATTGGCCAGTGATAGGGTCCCATGAATAAATGTCTCCTCTTGCCCATGTATCTGCATGTTTTGCACCTAAAACTCTTAACAGGTTCTCGTCCACTTTTTGCTTCAATCCAACTCCTTTCCAGCACCAAGCTGGTGCATAATCTTTGGATGGCAAAGAGACTCTAATTTCTGTCATTGTAGAAACAGGAAATTGAGTTAGAATATGATGGAAAGCTTTCAATCGAAGGAGTTAAACCTTCCAAATTCCATGCAACCAGGGAGGCACCATATTTGAAATTCAATTTGTAGGCTCAGCGCCATGTTGTTTAAATTTTGTATTTGGTGGTTCAAATTTAGAAGATCAATTTGAATTCGAATTTGAGGGACATATGTGCTTTACCGCGAAGATAATAGATGGATAGATAGAAATCGAGGTCACATTTTGTGCAAAAGTGACGTAGATGAGAGTAAGTCATTTAATTAGGTCTACGAAGAGGGTTAACTAAAAGCAATAAATAAATGGATTTAGTTATGTACATTAAATATGTGGGTTGTTGAGTTGGGTAGTTGAGTTGTTGAGGATGACATGGAAAATAGAAAAAATGACGTGGAGTTTCTCTTATAGACACAAAAGTTGATCTCATTTCTCCTCTAATGTACTTATCTATATTGTTTGTTTGTACTGGGACTTTGGCCCTTTGTTTTGTTAGGGCTTATGCCCTTTTGTTCTGGGCCCTGGCCCTTTGTTCTGGGCCCTGGCCCTTTTGTTTTGTGTCACATGTCCAATTGGATGCCGCCTCATGGCGTGACATTAAAAACCTTCTTCTTCTTCTTTATTGAGCACAGACAAAATCTCTAATTGGTTCTTTGTCATAGGTGCCGAATCCTAGAGCAATTTAAACAATGAGAATGCCGGATCATGGAGAATGAGGGGTAATAAATTGATCTGCTGTTTGAAAGGGAACTTGGATATCATCATAAGAATCATGCAAATCTAACGGAATAGAAATATCAATTAAAGGAAGGGTTGATTCTAAAAAGAAGTAATGTTAATATAGAAATATCAACTAAACGAAAGATCGATCTTGAAAAAGGCTCAACAATCAAAATCAATAGTCTAACAAGAAAAAGAAAGAAAAAAGAAGGGAAAAAAAAGGGAAAAAAAAAAGAAAAAGAAAAATCAGGGCAAAATGAGTTTCCGATCGCCGAGAAAATAATTTGGAGTCCAAAAAGAAAAAAAACCCTAGGCCCAAATTCATATCAAAAATACAAAAACATTTTCCACCGCCAGAAATACTTCCACAAATTCTGTCCGCCAGATCATTAAATATCCATAGAATATGCCCAAGCCTACCCTCCCCTAATGAATAGCCCCCTAACAGGGGCAATCCAAAAACAAGAACTCTCCCTTTACACACAAGAGTCCGATAAGGGCTAGATAACATCCTGTGCAGAGGCGTTATGGGGTAGATAATGCCCTGGCCAGAGGGCGTTATGGGAATAACATTCAAGGGCGTTATGGCCATGGTCCAAATGGCGAGGTGTGACGCTCCCAACTCGTATACGGTGCTCCCACCGTATATGTGCTGGAACATTCCCCCTTGCTAGCCAACAACTAACAAGGGGTTGTCCGTCTGACACAGAACATCCTTGATGGTGGTCAAGGCTCTGTGTGGGAGGACCGGACGTGCCATTGACCCCGTCT
>JAANSK020267049.1:0-21583 GCA_011763485.2 Isoetes engelmannii
AAGGGGGAGAGATCCTCCTGAACTGAGAAACATGTGCCTCTGAGCCGATTACCATGCCGCAGTACAAAGAGCCGATCCTGAAGTGCACGGAACCGAACCAAGATATGCCGGGGCCAGTCTAGACGGTGTGGTCCAACGCGGGTGGCTTCAAGAATCCTTGGAGCCGGTATGAGCATGGTCTCCGTGAAAAACTTTTCGGCCTCTTGCATTCCCGTACCTGTGCCTGTCTCAGGCAGACCTACTAAACAAAGATGCAAGTCCCTAGATTCCTGCATAGGCTCCTGTGCTTCAGTCTCCAGATCATCCTGAGTTTGTATGCCCACCTCAACTGTATGGGGCCAATCAGTCTGCACGGCCACCTCTTTCCCAGGGGCCTTCTCAACCGGACGTGGTGCGGGCGGAGAGGGGTCGTCATGATGGACATAATCATGTATGAGAAACCGGAGCAGATCCATGGTCTGTGTCCAAAGCTCAAGAGGCAAGTGGGCTGAAGTAGCTGTGAACGAAATGGATGATTTGAGTGATGTGAGGACAGAAGAAATAGCAGGAGGATCAAAGTGCGGAGTAGAAGCATCTGAACATGGCCCATTCGGAGCTGGGGTAGATACGGGAGGGGCCTGTTGGGTTACTAGAGAGGCCTGATGGGAAAGCTTGGCCTTTCGGGCCTTTTCTTTGGCCTTGCGGGTCATCGGGTATAATCCCAGGTGGGTCGCGGGAAGCAAGAACAATCAATAAGCGCTGGGCAGGTGCAGAGGGATAAGGAGATAAAGCTGGGCAGACCGGGGGCAACAGCATGAGAAGCTAGAGTCGGGCGGTTACAACAACGTATACTAGCTGGAAAGAAGAAAGGAACCGGAGCAATCGAAGAGGGCAGCGACAGGTGGAAGCAGCAACACTAGCAGGAAGGACACTAGCAGGAAGGGACTCAAGATAGAACAAACCCCAAATTTCCTGACCTGAGGTGACGATGCAAGTGGAACTGGGAGGGCGGTGGCAGCTCCTGCCCCTGGATCCGGGCAATAGGTCGGTGCAGCTCCCGACCAGGCAAGATCACTGCAGATTAGGTCGTTGGTGTTTCGCTATCAAGAAAGCACTTCGCGCGTGAGTCCGTGCTAAGCCCACTGTTGGCTGGAGGCTCCAAACTGTAACGAAATCCGTTGGCTGGGTACCAAACGCGATGATACCTCTGACCTATCCTATTTCTGAACAGCGCTGGTTGGAGGGCGGATCCCAAGATTACTGTACAAGGACCGGATAGGGCTGTGGGGCACCAGGCGAACGATGCTGTGGCGCGACCTCTCCACCAGCTTGGATCTACAGAAACGTCCCCGTTTGTCAAAATCTCCTGGCGTGGATTAGGCGTTTGGATTAGGCGCTAGGCGCTGGAGTCTTAACAGCGCTAGGCTCTACTTTATTATTTTTGGTGAGGACCTTTAATGTTATTTCAAATGAATTCAAGTATGTTCAACATTTTTGTTTTATGGTTGTAGGCGTACATCTGACAGTGATTTAGGATATGATTTAAGTTGTGTATAGTATTAAAATTCGTAGATTTTTGAGCTTTTGAGCAACTTGTCAGCATTCGCCAAAGCAGGTTTTCTGTGGTTGCATTCAGGAGCAAGGTCTGGATATAGAAGGATTCCGGGGGGCTCCTTGCAGACAGGTGTTCCTACCATGCAGCAAATCGGCAACCAAAACTTGGAAGAGAAGCTTTGTGGGGATTTCTTCGAGGCCCAAGCAGGCAGAGCGGAGCTCTGTGGACATTTCAGGTTGGAGCGAGCAGGGGCGAGGTGTGGAGAGGAGGCTTGCATGCTTTCTTTGGTTTTGTTATTGTAGAAGGATAGAGAGCTTGTAGAAGAATAGAGGCTTCGTTCTGATTTCTATTTTTACTCTACAAGACCACAGGATAGCCGTGTCATAGCCAGACTATCAAATCCGACACTGTGGCTTCTAAAATGCTGCCACAGACATAGCTGCCTCTGGTGGCCGTTCTTGGGCTCTGGTGAGGTTTTTTCAGCCTGGAGGTTCGACATGAGCAGAAAAACTGTCTGGTGAAGCATAAGCAGGGCTGAACGCCTAAACAAAAAACTGTCTGCTGAGGCATAGGCAAGGCCGCTTCTGCCTTGATTGCGTTTTTGGGCATTCAAGATGGAATCGAATAGAATACTGGACTGCCGTTTTGGGCGAAGTAGGGCAGGAAGAAATCCGGCAGCCCAGTTCAGGGGTTTCACAACCTTTGCCATGGTCGTCTGTAGTTTCTTTATTCTGCTTTGTTATTTTCTTGTTTCTTTGAACCATTGGGCCAATCGAGACCATTGCCTCTAGCAGGCATTTTCGATCTCAAAATTGTAGTGGCCTTTGATTGGGCATCAAATATGGAATATCCACTAAATCAATGATCGGAAATAAAAGTTAAAGACAAGACCCAATATGTAATAGGTTTGGACATCCATGAATGTTGGTGAGGACCTTTAATGTTATGTTATTTCAAATGAATTCAAATAATGCAAGGCCTTTAATCTATTTTTATAACAGAGGAAAGCCTTTTCTCTTCACACCTTTTTATCAGAGGTAGACGTCCTCAACGAGAAGAATGGGGAACACTTGCGACCAACTTGGTGGAGAAGCGGACAACTTGGACGATTGCTGACATCGCAACCATAGGTGGAGTTCTATTTTCCATTTCAGGTTTTGTATTCTGCAGTAGCGGAATCTATCCTTAAGCTTCCTGATAACTCTAAGCATATAGTCCTGAATCTATCCTTAAGCCTGCTTCCTGATAACTCTAAGCATATAGTCTCTCTTTGGTGGATTGACTGATTGGAACTCCTGAATCTATCCTTAAGCTTCATGATAACTCTAAGCATATAGTCTCTGTGGTGGATTGACTGATTGGATAATCTTTCGATCTTTTGAGAATTCCCAATCATCCTGCATTAGCCCATTCCTAATCTTATGATCTTTCCTCACATTCTGTAGTGGTTAAATTGGATTCCCAAATGATTTCCTATTCCAGAATTCAGTTTGTCTCAGACGTTCTCTTGCTCAGGATAGCCCGGTTGGGCGATGTGCTTTGCCCTTGAGGGTTGGATTTGTGTTTATTCGCTTTATTCCCTTTATTCCCTTACGATTGTTTTGCAGATAAAGCTGGGGGTTTACTCATTCGTATCATCCACCCTTAAAGAGAGCTTCTTGCCTGCTTTTCATGCGTCATGCCAGGAAGGATCTTTCAAATTCTTTATACCAAACGTATTTGGTCTGCATCAGGGCCATGCTAGAAGGTCCTTAAGATCGTCCCTGATGATACATGCGAGATTTTTTTATCTCTGCAACAACTTGACGTCAGAGCCTGCAGATCCACCTCTTAGCACCAACATGCATCTTTCAATTTCATCCTAGGTTCTCCTTGATTTTGTAATCTAAAGCACCTATTGCAAGATAGCACCATTGCCCTAGGTCCTTCATTCAACCTTGTGGTTGCATATATCACGATTGGTGAGCATAACCCAACCGACAAGAACATCTTTGAATTCTTTTGGTCCAGTCATTGGCTGCCCTACAGGTTTCTCACACCAGGCTCCTCTTGATAAGCTCCTCATTTCTTTCTTGATCTTTAGTTCTCCGACACAAAACCCCATTCTCAATAGGTCCCTGATAAATGTGCATCGTCTTAAGCACTACCTAAACAAGAAAGAATGTTGAGCAAAACAGTTACGTGAGGAATATATACACCAGACTATAAATGATCACGGCAAGTATATGGGCATCTACCAATCATAACTACTTTAATAGTTTCGATGTCTATACGATGTCATTGGTGTTTTTTGCAATTGCATAACTGTTTATTGTTAGCTATTTCAGATAACCTGTTTACTTCTGTTCAATGAGTTCGATCAGGAGTTTGGGGCCACACTTGAAATCCTTGCAAGGAAGGTATCCAAGCACATATAAATCTTCACAGATTTGGAGCAGTGGAAGGATCGCTCACCTGCAAATGCGAAAGCTCATTGGTTGTAGCATGGCTTCAATGGATAACATATCTAGGCCAGATTCTGGGAAAATAAAGGTACCCTGCGTGCTCACAGTAGCTGGCTCTGATTCTGGTGCTGGGGCAGGAATTCAGGCAGACATGAAGGCATGTGCTGCCCTTGGAGTCTATTGTTGCACTGCAATAACATCTGTTACCGCACAGAATACTTTAGGTGTTCAGGTATTTTCTGTGTTTAGTCCTATTAATGCAAGACGTAAGTTTATTCAATGCTGATTAAAAACATATTGGTGCTTATTTATGTAGCTTGTTTGCCATGCAGGGCATTCATCTGTTGCCAGTGGATTTTGTTACACGGCAAATGGAATCAGTGCTGAGTGATATATCTGTGGATGTGGTAATTAGATTACCCTTGTCTCAGCGTTTTTTACTGCACATATTTCCAATACTTCTTGAACTGATACCTCAGGTCAAAACTGGGATGTTGCCCACCGAGGAAATCATTCGGGGCATATCTGCCACATTGAGATCTCACAATTTTAAGGGTTGCTTTAGTAACCTCACCCATCCTATTGTTTTAGAAATATGCTGACTGTGTCAAACGACACAACCAATTTTCTGTGTAGATTCTTACTACTCTAATGCAGGTGGCAATTTATATTTGGATGCGTGACAGCTATAGTGGTTGATCCAGTGATGGTGGCAACTAGTGGTGATGTGCTTGCTGGCCCGGCTATCCTTGATGCATTACGGTATGTCTGTTTGGGTTTTTAATGAAGAAGTCTATGGGATTTTTTCCACTTCTACTCTAGTCATCCTTTTCTTTCTAAAAATATGCCAAATGCAGTACCGAATTCATTATGGGTCCGTATAAATTTGGAAAACTTCAAGTTATGCCAAGCATTACAATAAGCTAAGTTGCTGGATAATGTTATGTCATTAAATGTTGTTGTAAATCGAAAACTTTCAAGTTATGGCAAGCATAGCCCATTACAATAAGCTAAAACTCTAGCCTTGCTTGAATTTGATTTGGTATATAATGTTATTCGAGTCCTAGCTGCTCATTCTTGATCCAGGTCATGTCCAAGCAAGTAGGTTGTAGGTATAATAAAACCGCCTCTCTGACGTAATGCCATGTTTTACACTTGTTTGGTACAATTGAATTGTCTATGGTGCGGTGTTTCAATCTGTAAGGTTGATTAGAATAGGATTTTGCTTCTTGCTTTTTCTTATAAAGGTCTCTTGGTTGAAGTCCATGTTCTGCACCATCTATGCAATATTTTTCTGCAATTATTTTCTGCCTATATGCATTTATGGTGTGTGTTACACTACAGAACCGAGCTGTTTCCGTTGGCCGATTTGGTTACTCCAAATTTATTAGAAGCATCAAAGTTGATTGGTGGGAGGCCTGTGACGAAGCTGTCTGACATGAAGGAAGCTGCTGCAATCATTAAAAATATGGGCCCACGGTCAGCCTTTTCTCATCACTACTCTTAAGGATATTTCAGCTAGCGTACATTGTAGTGCAGCTAGCACAGTCTCGCAACACCCCAAGTAAAATGCAAAACGGGACAAAGCTGCATAGACAACATGGGATAGTGGTTACCCAGTGGTTAAGAGGTTAGAGAGGTACATAATTCAAGAAAAGATAACGATGAGAGGACAAGGACATGGGGAGTAGATGCTTGACTCATGGAACTGTTGAAAAGGAGAGACTGGCTGGGTATCCAACGTTGGAACTCTTGCTTGGCCCTCCATTTTCCTAGATGAACCCTTCTTGAATGCCATAGCGTGCTTATTATCATACATACATTAGTGATCATGTTGCTCAAGTCCTTTCCATCCTCATCTATTGGTGCACTTGCCCATGCCCTTGTACTTGCACCTCCACTGGACCATGGATACCAGATGTCAAGCACAATCTAGACCGTATATTAACAGGAGTTGGGCCCATCATCATTGGTGATGTCATATGTATGAAGCCTTACCATTTGTCAGTGATGCAAGACAGTCTTGCCACGTCTTGTGGTTTGTGGTTTCATGATCTACATTAATCATGTGTACACCGTTGGTTTTAAAGATAAAAGAAGTGAATAGAAATTTGTGTTTTCAGAATAACTAGAATGATGAACCTTTTGCAGTTTCAGAAACTGTTGACTATGTAAAGACACAGTAGAGAAGATGGGATGACAAGAACACATCTAAGATACTCCATCCATGAGAAGAACCTTGCTAAATCTTAACATAGCATTTTCAACGTGACCTTGCGGCACATATTTGTGCATTTTGGTTTATCTGATTAATTCATTTTGATTTTTATACAAACCTAATGCTGCCCACATATTAAGTATTTTCAGGTATGTCTTAGTTAAAGGAGGACACCTTGAAGATCGTGATGATCCTGTTGACATTTTTTATGATGGTAGCTTGCATCTTAAGATACCCTTTACTTTCCTCCCTCATTTTGTGGACGGAAAAGTCCTAATATCCCTTAATTTTTAGGGAAAGACTGGCATGAGTTGCATGGTTCTCGTATACAAACGAGGAATACTCACGGAACAGGGTGTACGTTGGCATCTTCTATTGCAGCTGAAATTGCAAAAGGAGCAGAGATACTACCAGCTGTATCTGTAAGTGGTTACTTCCATGCACAAAGCTAATCCTCTCTTGTGGTTTATCAATTCCCTATTTGGACAATGTTACTTGATTCTAAACAAGTTGTTGGTTTTAAATTTTCATTCCACCACTTTACTCCACAGGCTGCAAAGGCATATATTGAAGCGACGTTGAAACATAGTAAAGATATTTTTATAGGAAAGGGCCAACATGGTCCACTTGATCACTCCCATCTCTTAATAGAGAGCCCTGTCAGCCAGTTTGACGCCAAGACTCTTTTCTTATATGCCGTGACAGATTCCTCAATGAACATGCGGTGGCATCGATCTACCCCAGAAGCAGTTCAAGCAGCTATTGAAGGAGGAGCAACGATTGTCCAGCTACGGTACCCGTGTTTGAGACATGAATAAATTATATTTGACTATCATATTCTGAGACATAAGTTTGCAGGCAGAAGGAGGCTGAAACATTGGATTTCTTGCAGGCAAGTTCAAGTTCCCTATTGGTGTGATCAAATAGTGGAATTCCTCTCAAGTTCTGCAATCAAATCTTGAACATTGGAAGGCCTACATCATTCTCTTTTCCTTTATTGCAGGATGCTGAAGCATGTTTGAAAGTTGCGCGGAGTTATGGCGTGCCATTATTAATCAATGATCGTATGGATGTGGCTTTGGCATGTGATGCAGATGGTGTTCATCTTGGTCAGTCAGACATGCCAGTAAAGAAAGCAAGGTTGTTTCTAGGTCCAAAAAAGATCATTGGCGTATCGTGTAAGACTCCAGATCAAGCATATGCAGCTTGGAGGGATGGTGCAGATTATGTTGGTTGTGGGGGTGTTTATCCAACTAACACAAAGAAGGACAACAAAACCATTGGTTTGCAAGGCCTGTACCAAGTCTGTGAAGCTAGTCATTTGCCTATAGTTGCAATTGGGGGCATTTCAAAGAGTAACGTGCACGAGGTCATGCACACTCGGCCCGATAAACTATGTGGTGTTGCTGTTGTTTCGGCATTGTTTGATCAGCCCGACGTTCAGGAAGCAACACGTGAAATACTTGCTTCTCTGAAAATAGCAGTCAAATAATGGTCTGGCATTCAACTTTCCAACATTTGAAATAAAAGGCGAGGGCTTGTGCTGCTCTTATGTGTAATAAATTGGGAGATTTATAAAAATGCCCCCAATGTCACAAATACAAAGAAATAGAATGGCTATTTTGGAGGATTTTGGCATACCAGTTCTTCCTAGTCCATCAAAACATATGCAGTTCTCTCCAAAATTGTCTAGCTTCTCTTTGAAATCACTTGTTTCAGTCCACTCCGCCATAACATATGTAGATTTTAGTAAGAATTTGACATCACCGGTAATCGTTCATAATCCAATTTCACATTTTATGTTTTTCCTCCATAAATGAAAGCTTTCCAATTTGAAGGAAATGTCAATCACCCACAAAGGTCAATTCACTACTTCTATCGAGACTTGTTGAGCACTGGCCAGATCCATCAATTTCTTCTTCTGAGATCCTTTGTATAACGTAAATCAAACATGTGTACGATGTTGGTCACAATAAAGAACAAGCGAAGCTAATACCTCGTGGCTTTAACATGCTGACTACATGTTGCATCACATTCTTCATTAATATCTCTCCTCTCGTGAGCTCGGGACATTCATTCTCTAGCTTATTACTGAGCGCATCTTTCTCTGCTTCAAAGCATTGGTCTTGCTACTCACCCTTGTGGACGTTGGGGAAGAAACTATTTGTGAGTGAGTTCACTCTCCTCCAAAATTATTCTCCATTGGCATTGCTCTTTCTTGGCATTTTTTTAACTACACTCAACAAAGGAGATTGACTTTAAGGTAAGAGATATGAATATGCCTTTGTGAACCAAAAATTACATAATTCAAGATAAACTCACTCCAGTTTGAAGACATGCTCACATGGAGGCGGTACACGAGTTTCTCTAGGTGAAGCTGAAGAGGAAAGTCGTTGGGCACCATGTGAATATGAATATTCACGATATGGACGGACTGAAAATATTCGCTAGTGTGGGCATAGCTATGTCGAGCGAGGCCAGTACTTGCTCTACTTGCGATCACGGCCCTATGCATAACGAAGAAAAGAATAAGGGTGGATATGCACCCTACATTTAAAATATATTTATTAGATTGATAGAAATAAACAACTAACCTACATGTTAACCTAGCTAATAATCCATACTAAATCCGCAAATTGGTGTAGGTAGCGGTGGCGGGCTATGTCCGAACCAAGTTCTTCCCCTCGCGTGGGTGACCGCGGGTTTGTTGTTGTCCAATATGTTGCCAATCCACCAAACTAACAGGGTTGGCAACCCAAAGTAGGCCATGCGACCGCAGCTCATGATTGTTCCATATGGGCAAAACCCCTCAGTTATTGATATTAAGTTTGTTGAACGGCATATTAACAAATAAAGAAATCGTATAGCTACATAGAAACTTCATTGCACATTTAACAAACTTAGTTTTATTATATTGACAAAATAAAAGTTTAACGATATTAGAAGAGCTCTAGTTAAAAATGTCTTCAAACATTTGCATGTCGTCTCTGTCTCACAATCTTGGTGGAAGATATTCCAACACTTTGTAAGGCTTCAACAATTTCAAAAGCTTTGGGTCGTTTTGTGAATATGGCCTCTCTATGGCACATCATTCTTAACAAAATTAAAATTAAAATGCACTAATTTGCTTGAAATGCAGTATAAAAGGAATCTCTAAAAGATTCAATAAAATACGCCCCTTTTCTAGGTATAGGTCCATTTTGAGGGAGTAATTCCTAGCTTCTATGCAAAATTGTTTGATACCCCTTTTAGCCCCCTAGTTTGGTATGAAAAATAGTAATAATTTCGGAAACTAAAAAAATGTAGACATTGAAAAGAATATCAAGTTCACTAAAAAAGGCATTGCATTAAAATTTTTTGAAATCACAACAAAATTTTGAAATTATCAACTGGTCCTGGGGTAGAGACCTTAAACCTGCCATATATAATGAATAATCACATGCAAAGCAGCTCCTAGCATAGAATCGGAATGATCTAGGAATGCATTGGCTTCCATGGGATCTAGCATAGAATCGAAATGATCGCGTCTAGGAGTGCATTGGCTTCCATGTGATCTGTAGAATAAAGTGAAGTACAATGTAATCATGATGTGATGATGAATAGACTGAGGTCCTTCAATTAAAAAAAAAAAACTTGTTAGCTTCGTCCTAAAATGTGTTTCTGACTCGCCAAATGATGGTTAGGTAATCACACAACATGGCTCTTTGATGTTTTTTTAGTTTAAGTTCATATTTTTTTCACGTTTTTGAACGGTATAAATTTATAACATACGAGAGCTCAGGGGAGCCCAGGAGGCATTGCACCAAATGGTATAAGTGTATACAACGTGAGATCAAGCGCTAAAAATTTTATATCGCGTGAGCTCAGACAATACAAATTCATACCACGTGAGCTCAAGCGATACACAAGGAAAGAACTCGAGTGGTATAAATTTATACCGTCTGTGAGCTCAAGTGGTATATAAGTTTATACCATCACCCAACATGAAAAGGGCAGGAGCAATATAAATTTATGCACGATGTTTTTAAAAAGGAAGCCACGGTATAAATTTATACCACGAGTTCCTTTCGTTACTAATCCTCAATACTATAGCACAAGAAAATTCTATAAAATGGAACTTTATTAATGGTTATAACGTGACACGGCATAGATATAATGAAATTTCCTGGCTAAAACAAGGCAAAATCTAATCTACATCTCGATGTATCTTGGTGGTACAAATCTATATCGAGGCTAGAAAATATTTATGCGAAGAAAACTTTAAGGTTTTGATAATCTAACAATGCAGGAGTTCCTTGATGCGGCATGAGTTTTTTGGTTTAGTCGTCACAGGTATACAAATACATGTTATTAGAGAAATTTGGGGAATGATATGTTATGAAATCATAAAAAAATGTTGTTGACACTGTAACTACTATGCATCAAGATCACAAACTATAGATAAACATACAAAATTTGTGTCTTCTAAAAATAAATATCTTCGAGCAAACATTTTCTGTGAGTTATTTAGCTTTGTAGATGAACATATGTCAATTGATAGGAGGGCATCAAGAAACCACTTAACCTTATGACCAATCCATCTAAGAAGGCCAATTCATTGCAATTGATAGGAAGACATTAAGCAACCACTTGACCTTATCACCAATCCATCTAACAAGGCCAATTTTGACTAAACATAGTTATATTATAAGGGCATTCAATACAATGTGCATGCATTATATAGTTCTGAACATACCCAATTATTTCTTCTTTTCTTGTACCTCGACATGGTATCGGAGTTAGTTTAAAAGGTTGGGACCTTAGACAGCCATGTTGAGACCTTAGACAACCATGTTGATCCTCACACCTGTGGAAGGGAAGAGAAGAAAAATGCATGCCAGTTCTCGAGTGGCATTTACTAAATATGGCTCTTTGAAGATCCTACATTGAAAAAGGATAAAATTGATATTACTCTTGCATAATCTAAATGGCGAAAAAACTACAATGGAAAAGTGAGAGCAAAAAACCAAGGTGCTGCATACAAAGGGTTGCCCTCCGATGTCACAGAGAGGATGTTTGCATAAGGGCATAATGACTTCCTTCTAAATCTTCTATATGCATTTATGCTAACTCTTCTATAAAAGGAAGGATTTGAAAGACCTAACATATTTACTAGTTGGAAGAAAAAGCACTCAGATACTCTACAAGAGAAAAACCCACATGCGGATCCGTTTTTTTTATTAAAGACTCTATTTGCCTTTCTAGATAGAAAATGTTGGCTTATAATTTTACTCTTAACTCCGAATCAGGATCTCTCAAGTGTGGTACAAGCTCAACGACTTTAAGGATATGACAAAAAGAATATTATCCACATTTTATGTCTGAACAAGATTTCACAATAAATTCAAGCGTGTTAGTTATACATGTAATAGGTGTTGCTAAACATAATAATACACGTGAATGACCCAACTTCAGATTTGTAAGATCATGTAAGAAGCAAGTATGCTATGAATAGATCTCATAACGAACTCTCATTATATGCCTTATTGACTTTAAGCTAGAAGAACATCACATTGGCGCATTTTTATAGCATCAATGAGAAACTCCAACTTCTTCTTCCTCTTTACAGTTATGATCACATTGCATGCATGTCATTCAGAAGGGTTGGAGAGCTATAGTCAATCATGGTTATCTGCGGGAGGAACTTGGTATGGTGATCCTCGAGGCTATGGAACAAATGGTGGGTAAATAGATCTTTTTATTTAGACGACGTTGTTCTTTGTGAATATGGGCCCATGTTCATGACTAGGTGGAGCATGCGGCTATGGAGATTTAGCCCAATATGGATACAATGTGGTTGCGGCGAGTGATGCATTATTTAGAAATGGAGCAGGTTGTGGAGCATGCTATGAGGTAATTTATATATGACTAAACTGCCAATAAAACAAACAAATGAATTTGAGATGGAAATATACAGGTGGTTTGCATAAAACATAGTGCATGCTCTCCTACATCAATCAAAGTGGTCATCACTGATGAATGTCCAAATGGATACCTTTGTGCCAACAATAAGACACACTTTGATATGGGAGGCAAAGCATTTGGTAATCTTGCATTTCCTGGTAAAGATGTTGAACTTCGAAATAGAGGAATCATTGACATCCAATACAAAAGGTGAGTAAAATGAATTATGTCATGAAATTCAAAAGTATTTAACAAAGTATATCTATAGAGTTCCATGTAATAGAAGAGAAAATATTGCGATACAAATTGACTTAGCTAGCAACCCATATTGGCTTGCCTTTGTGGTGAAGTTTGTTGCTGGTCCAGGGAGTCTTAAATCAATTTTCATCCAAAAGGTAAGATATCAGTAAGATGTGTCTTATTTATGAAACATGCCGCTAACAACATTGCATTTAGGCTGGGTCAACTACATGGACAAGGATGTTACATAATTGGGGAGCAAGTTGGTATCACAATGGATTGCTTGAAGGTCCCTTATCGGTCCTATTCTTTTCAAGTATAGGCAACCAAGAAATAATAGCTACAAATTGTATTCCAAAGCGTTGGAAAGTAGGTGAACTGTATGATACAGGTGTACAATTCGAAACATAGATGATGGTAATGTGATTCCATAAGGTTTCAAATATGACGATTACTAACTCCATTTGACCATATCCTGCAATCATTCAGCATAAAGAGTTATTCAAATCTACAATTTTTTGCATGTGGCTCTTTCATGGCCAGGAAATATTAAAATATGATTTGTTTGATATTTGGTGACATGATGTGCCACAAACTTGTGATGAGATTTTTTTTTTTTTCCATCTCGTTAATGTGCCTTCTCGTCTAGGAATTTAGCTTTCCATTTTAGGAAGCCTATAAAGACTATATGGATATTAAGGCAACTATCTTCTACCTTCAAAAAAAAAAAAATGCTACAAAAGATTTGAACTAAGAAAAAGAAATGAAAAAGATAACGCCTATCCTCAAGAGCAAATTGAAATGACACAACAATAATGACAATATGATGATATTGTTGCAACTTATTGGATAAAAATAATATCAAGGGAACAACGATCATGTCGATGATTTAAAATGATGGGTATATTCAGTTTTAACAAATTTGTATTTGCCCATATGATTTCATTCTTACAGCATGCATACAAGGCCCTCAAGACAACCCTGATTGGCTATTTACCCTTTTTTAGTTTTATCTCGATGTGTTCCAAAAAAACGCACAACCGACAGCGTATATTTAATACTACAATAATTCCAATATAAAATTTTAGCATATACTGTTTTTTAGTACGATAAAAAACATTCAATTCAATATTGTTTATCCTGGAAGTTCTTGCTGCCATAAGGACTTGAGTCAAGTGGGTGGTCTGGTGCTGCAGTGCGGGAAGCTGCAGTATTTCTGTCAGGTCCTGCTCGACAATCTGGGCATGCTCTCCTCCCGATCATAGTCTAGGCGCAGTGGGGGTAACAGAGGCGCCGAGGTAATGAGTGTTCGGGTGACCTGTAAGACTATCCTTAGGAGAAGGTGCTAGTGATCGGAGTCAACTTCCTCATCCCGACTTGTTGTTCCAATGCCAAAATGTGTAAGGAGGTGTAGATGATGCTCCTCCATGAGCACATAATCAACCACATTGTGTCCGCCCCCGTGGTTCTCCTGTCGGCAAGTGTACCGGCTGGAGGATGGCCACTGTGCCATTCCATTGCAGATCAGCAGGTGAAAAATGCTACAGAGAATGAGAAACTGCTTGTCATATCGTGTGACATGAGTGTCTTCTGATTCCCTTGGACAAGTCGCCTCGGTCGGGTTTAACTGCAACACATCCGCGGCAAGTGGTCAACCTAGTCACCTGCTCTGTTTCGTCCGGGCATTGAAGTCCCCAAGTAACATGAGTTTCCCCAGCTGCTTATGCTTATGTATGTCAACATATAGATCGACATAGGGTTCCAACCTGTCCACATCCACGTGAGTGCTATAAAAGTTTCTTTTAGCGTGTGGGAAATAACATCCCGCCACAAAGAGAGGGGTGCCATCATTATGTTGTATTCGCACCCACAGGTAGTGATTGTGCCTGTCTACTGCATGTAGGAAGACTAGCTGCCCCAGGATGGTGCAGTAGTCGCAGGCAACACCCCATGCCCCCGCTTTCCTATGCACACGTTGAATACTGAGACATGCATATAGCCAGGGAGGTCTGGCAGTCTATGCCCATCATGCTCCCAAGTTTCCATGAGGAAGATGATGACTACATCCTTCGCAATGGAGTTCAAGCTCTGGCCTTTTTGCCAAGGAAAACCTCGACAATTCCAGGATACCATCTTGATGCATATTTCCTATTTATCTGCGCTCGAAACTTGAGCAGGAGCAGACTGTGTGGCATGAGTAGCCTCAGGAGCCATGGCAGCCCCTGTAGGCTCAGCGGAGCGGCAGTGTGACAGTAGCCCTTGCAGCATCCTTGTTGCGGTCGATGCCCCTAACACGATCAAGTTCTCGCCTACGGGCCTCCTGTTGTGTGGACGACCAATATACAGGGAAGTGCCTTTCAGCTGCGAACTCTGCCTTAAAATTGTGTCCCGTATCGTCATGTCTACATTTGTGAACGTGACTACCCGTGGCCGACCTGGACGCCGTATTCCATGACGACTTGCTCTTGCAATGTGCACCAGACCCAGTCCTTGAAACTCCATGCGTGAGATGATCTCTGTCTGGAGGGCTTGGGCAAGTCTTCTCCCGCTTCTTCTGAGAGTCAGTGCACCACCACATTGTGGCACCTCTGTCTGCGCCCTGGGTCCTGGGTTTCTCTGCCCTCCCGAGCCATGTTGGTGGGATTCGCCTGTGTGTGGGGAGGCATGGGCGGGGCCTCTGCTGGGTCCCAGGACTCTGCTGGATCACATGAGGTGGAACAGTCTTCATCCTTTGCACCTAGGAATTGAGTTCCTGTAGGTGTTTGCCGTGTTTCTTCAGGATGCTCTCACAATGTTTCAACAAGGCATGGGTTTCTGCATGGAGGCCCTTTCCCTGCAAAGCAACTGGGGCTTGGAGGTCATGCACCTCTATGTCTTTCCCTGCCAGCCTACGATCCAAGGCTTGGAGTGTGGAGGCCACTTCCACGTTCCTAGTAGAGGCATCTTCTGCCGATAGCCTCGAACCTGGAGAGTTTTCACCTGTTCAAGCTCCGTGTTTAGTTGGGCCAGGGTTGCCCAAATCTCCTGTTCAAAGCCCTGTCTAGTCTGAAGCATGGCCTCCATACGGGAGGAGAGGGCATCTATAGATGTCTGAAGGGCATCAAGTCTTACTCGATCATGGTGCTTGTCAGAGTGCGCTAACTCAAGCCCCGCTTCGCCGTGTTGCACTCGGGCATCTAAGCTAGAGAACCGGTTTTTGCTATCCCCTGTTTCTTCTGCTTTGATGCGGAGGTTCGGAGCTGCTGGATCTCTACTGCCATACTTTCAACTCGAGTAGTGTTGCCTTCTGCTATCCTCCGGACATCTTGCCAGGATCATCGGGTGTCTGGGCTGGCGAACCTGGGGGGCATGTCCGGTTCGCTGCCAGAATACCGTGTCTGTCATATGCTTGGCGGAGCGAGCACGATATGAGCTTGCATATCGTGTGACATGAGTGTCTTCTGATTCCCTTGGACAAGTCGCCTCGGTCGAGTTTAACTGCAACAGATCCGCGGCAAGTGGGTCATAATGCATAATACGGCCAAGGTACTAGGACTGCCACAATTCACATGCAACAGTCGCCTCCAGCGGGCCCTGTTTTAGCTTGTGGTAATTGAAGATGTTCTGTGATGGTGGGCGTAAAAGGGCGAGGCATTTTACATGACGGCGATGGCTTCGATGTTGCATGTAAACCCAGCCCAAAGGGAAAGGAAGAAGTGCAACCCAAAAAACCATCTAATTGAATTGAAAATGGAAGTCTCTTTAACATGAAAAAGGAGGGGGAGACATTTGACTTAAAGCTGAAGGTTTGGAGGGAAGGATGAAAGCCCTTCAATTCATTTTTGTTTTAGGGCTTGGGCAATGGCAAGCTCGGAGATGGAGGTCGAGGAGGCGCCCATACCCCTCAATTCGGCTTCCGACACTCTAGCTGTGAGCGGTGAAGCTGCAGCTGCCGCCTCCTCTGCCTTTGCTGAAATAAAGCGCAAAAAGAAGAAACGGGAAGCCCTTGCTGCCATGGAAGAAGCTGTTGGTGAAGCTGGGCGATTGTCAGGACGTGGCAAAAGCATGCGAGCTCTTAGACAACAGGTTAGAAACATGAGCTATGACGAAAATTTGATGGATGCAATGATAGAACAGCGCTTAGGAGGGAATGCTGCATCGTCTTCTGTAAAAGGTCGCAAGAAAAAAACGATGGATATGGAGAAGGAAGTGGATGTAGAGGCCATGATCGCAGCTGCAATTGGGTTTCCTAGCGAATTTCTGACAGAGGAGGAAATTGAGGCTGGTGTGGTGTCTAATGTAGGTGGTGAAGAGCAGGCTAATTATATTGTAATTAGGAATTGCATTCTAGCTAGGTGGAGAGAGAATGTGGATGTTTGGCTGGATGAAGACAGTGTGATGGAGTCAATTCGAAGTCAACACAAGAACATAGTGAGATCTGCTTTTAAGTTTTTGTTGTCCTATGGGTACATTAACTTTGGAGTAGCCCCTACAGTTAAGGCTGCAATCCCACCTGAAGCAACAAAGTCTTCCGTGGTGATAGTTGGGGCAGGATTGGCAGGGCTTGCTGCTGCAAGACAATTGCTAGCATTTGGGCACAAGGTGGTAATTGTGGAAGGTAGGCAGAGGCCCGGGGGTCGTGTATACACAAAGAAAATGGAAGGAGGGGGTCAGATTGCAGCTGCAGATTTGGGAGGTAGTGTCGTGACTGGAATCCATGGGAATCCATTGGGAGTTTTGGCACGGCAGATTGGATTCCCTCTTCACAAAATCCGGGAAAAATGTCCACTTTACCAACCCAGTGGTGCGGTTGTTAGCGAGGATGTGGATTTGAAGGTGGAAACACAGTTCAATAAGCTTTTGGATATGGCAAGCAAGCTGAGAGAGGAGATGGAAAATGTCGCAGATAGCATCGCCCTAGGCACAACCCTTGAAACCCTCAGGGAGCAGCAAGGTGTTGCCCTTGTTCCTGAAGAAAGGCAGCTTTATGATTGGCATCTTGCCAATCTTGAATATGCAAATGCCGGATTGCTTTCCAATCTCTCCCTCGCATTTTGGGACCAAGATGACCCATATGAAATGGGTGGAGATCATTGCTTTGTCCCTGGTGGGAATGTTAGGTTGGTTTCAGCTTTGGCAGAAGATATTCCTATTTTCTATGGGAAAACTGTTCATACCATAAAATATGGAAGTGGTGGTGTGCAGGTTATTACAGCAGACCAGGTATTTGAAGGAGATATGGTGTTGTGTACAGTTCCTCTTGGAGTTTTGAAGCGTAGAGCTGTAACCTTTGAGCCAGAACTACCACAAAGAAAGCTTGAAGCAATTAATAGACTGGGATTTGGACTGCTCAATAAGGTTGCTATGTTATTTCCATATGTGTTCTGGGGTCCAGAATTAGACACCTTTGGGCGGTTGGCTGACAGCCCACCCAGAAGGGGGGAGTTTTTCCTCTTTTATAGTTATGCTGCAGTATCTGGAGGTCCACTTCTAATTGCTCTTGTGGCTGGTGAAGCTGCTATAAACTTTGAGAAGATGCCACCTCTGGAGGCAATCCAGCGTGTCTTATCTGTTTTGCGAGGTATTCATCTATCAGTTCCTTTTAAGTTTCATCTGTCCTTGAAACATGAGGTTCACAGCTTAGAATTGGCTCATTAACCTTTGTCTGTTGTTCTGCAGCAATTTATCAACCAAAAGGAATATCTGTTCCCGACCCCATTCAAACTGTGTGTACACGATGGGGTAGTGATCCTCTTTGTTATGGATCATATTCTAATGTTGCAGTTGGTGCATCTGGAGATGATTACGACATCTTGGCAGAAAGTGTAGGTGATAATCTCTTTTTTGCAGGCGAGGCAACTAGTCGTCGTTATCCTGCAACCATGCATGGTGCCTTTTTGAGTGGATTGAGGGAAGCTGGTAACATAGCGGCGCAAGCAGCAACAAAAATGGCACCACCCAAGCTTCCAAAAGACGTGCATTCATATGCAGCTGTTTTAGCAGATATTTTTCGTGAGCCAGATTTGGAGTTTGGCAACTTCTCAGTTCTATTTGATCCTCAATCTCAGGATCCCCAATCATATGCCTTGTTGAGACTCTTAATTGGTGGGAATGCTAAGCGAAAGCCAGCTGAAAACAATTCCACAGATCAACAGAAAGAGCAGTTCCAGCCGAAACAGCAACAGTTACATCTTTATACGCTCATCACCCGTCAACAGGCTAATGATTTGAGAGAAGTAAGGGGTGGAGATAAAGTTAGACTAGCTCATTTGTGTGAAAAATATGGTGTCAAACTTGTTGGAAGAAGAGGTTTGGGTATCCAGGGTGATGCTGTAATTGCTGCAGTCAAATGGACACGGTCTCTAAAACGTTCTGCTGCATTAGCTGGGTCACCTGTTTTAGGAGTGAAGGCAACAAAAGCAGTTTCAGTTTCAGTTTCAGGATCTCAAAATCTTCTTGTAACAGGTTCAATCTTCTGTCTTATACACAATACTGTAAATTTGTTTGAATGTTTGCCTAGATCATTTCATGTTGTACAACTTTATTAAATAAGGAACTGCGCAGGGCAGCCTACTAACTGAATTGTGCGTAATAATTTTACAGCCTCCGAAACATCAAGTCCTACAATTGATTCCATGAAAGATGCGTCCAGAAGCACACGGCCAAAACATAATGAAGTTTCCAGAGGTAAGCATTTTGAACCGGAAGTTTTGTTTTGAAGATGGCGACGTTCCTAATTCTAGTAAATTATCGAAAAAGATAACACCAAGAATATCTGACAATTAATCTTTCTGTGCATACAAATTTTAATATTTTTCAGGTCTGGTTGATTGTCTGATTTTGGATTGAGATATATGAGCATGAGTCTAGTTAGGAAGCAATCACTATGCTAGTAATTAGGGATGTTATGGCTTAGCCAGATATGGTACCTAGATTATCTTTGTTTCATCTCATTCGCTGGAAGTGCTGAGAAGATAGGCAGATTTTATACATATGGTGTTACAATCTTGTTCAGTAGCAAATTATAGGCATGCGCATGTTTCCAACTGCTCAAGTATGCAAACTTGCATGTAAAGTCCTTTTATTTTCTCGTATCATAGTAGGAATGTTAAGTAAAAGAATAGAATAGATTAGAATAGAATAGCATAACTTTTATTGTCCACGGAGCCAATTGGTATGGGACCGGGTAAGAATGATATGTTATTAGTATTCTAACGCCTGACATTAAAGCACAAAGCTTTTATGTTTTTATACATATTTGTATCGGAAAGATTGTCATCTTGGAAGTTTTGCGTGCAGAAACTAAAGAGAGTAGTGACGACAAAAGTTCAGTTTCACATGGATCAAAACACAGATCTATTTCGAAAGAAGATAGGCTAAAACACGGCTGTATTGGGATAGATGCTCGAGGCAATGCAAATTGGTCACTCATGAAAAAATGCAATTGCATATTTTGCTTGCATCGCAAGCAAGAATTGGAAAAGAAGGTACCTGATGAAAAGAAGGTAGTTGAGGAAGCATCTTGATGGGAATATCTGATGTATAATAGTAAATTGTATTTTCTTTTTTCAAATATTTTAGGACATGCTGCAGTGGCTTATTTGTATTATTTTAGAAGCTTTTTTTCTTACACACTTGTAAGAATCAATATTTAAGGCTGGGAATAAGGCATAGGCCAATTGTAAACGTGTTGGAAGAACTTCCCAACTTAGTTTTAATAGAATACAATGGATTTTTTTTCTCTTGTTTAACTTTGAATGAGTTCTTTAGAATGTTGGTGTTTTGTTTCAAGTGAAAATTTTCAAATTTGGTTTTGAACATATCTAAGGTAGAAGCTATTTCACGCCAACTATTACACTTCACGCAAGAGGCACAAATAAGTGCAGCAACTTTACCAAGAAATAAAAAAGACATAGAGAGCTTATTGAGACGAGAATAAACAAGGCGTTGTCACACGTAGGTTGCCCTCATGAATCATAGCTTGTCAACCCTCCTAGTTAATCATCACTTCATCCCATTGGTAGTTTTAGACTAACAAGCAAAAGAAAGTCCAATTTGAATCATTTCACCCCATTGGTAATTTTAGAGTAACAAACAAATGGAAGTTTAATTTGACCTGAAAGTCCATGGCGGCACGACTATAGCGCCCTTAGCATCGGCTTCAATCCAAGCACATATTTGATTAGATTATGTAAATATTGCGGGGATTTGAACTGACAGTAGCTTCTACAAGAATCTTCTACAGTTTTTGGAGTTTTGCCTTTGTTTTTATATGTTTGCATGTGGCAGCATGATGTTCTTGAAGCCCCGCGTGAATTTTTAGTAGCTTGATCCCTGTCTTATGTCCCATGGGCTTTCCGGCGTGTTTCTGCTTGGATGGGCCTTTCATAGTAGCATCCTTGCATTCTGCTTGGCCTCCTGGCTTTGGTGCAGAGCAGGACCGACTTAGTTAAGTTGTTCTTTGGATTTTTTTTAAAGCGTTTTTGTGGGATGCTGGCTTAGCTGGGTCGTTTTCTATTTCATTTTATCATGCTTGTTTTCTGTTGAAGCATATTGTGCAGGATGGTTTGAATTCAGTGTACAAGAATGTCACTTTAGGTGACATTCTCATGTGGAAGCAATGCTGACACGTGGAGGCGTTGCTGACACATGAGAATGTCACTTAAAGTGATTTTTTGTTACGTGAAAACCACTTACATTACATTCTGTGGGAGAATGTTAGGTAAATGTGCGGATGGGTAAATGTCTAGAAAAATTGAATGTAAAATCTACTTTACATTCCTTAAAAAGATCACTGCCACATGTCAACACACAATTGGACTAGAAGGCATAATATAATGTAAGTGGTTTTTACGTAGACTGCTTGCCAGATAGGGGAGGGTGACCCTCCTCAGGCCGACACCCATTATTGGCCTCTTTGGCATCCATTCTCGGCCCACATTTTTCCTCCTTTTCGCCCACTCATGACCTTCCTTCGACCACTTTTTTCCTTCCTTCGACGCATGGGAGAAGCTCCAGATGTAGCACCAATGAAATATGGCGAGGAGCGCTCAACTTAATCATCTCAAACATGTGTTGTTGTTGGAAATACAAGAGATGGAATGAATTGATGGAATTGATTGAATGAAAATGGGGACCAGAGGTCCCATAAATACAAGACACAGAGCGATCTGCTCCTTAACTCAAGGAGTTGTTGAATGGCTATGGTCGGTGGATTGCCACCTA
>JAANSK020267061.1:0-11918 GCA_011763485.2 Isoetes engelmannii
TGCTAGCTAGCTTGAAGATAAGCAAAAATGGGACATCCATGCTAGCTTAAGGTTAAGCATGGGAGTCCAGCTAGCTAACTCAAAATTCTCAAAAGAGCTTGAATTTCTCGAATTAATGAATTCGTGCATAAACGTTCTATTCTATTTAAAAATACAAAAGAGACTTGGTGTTAATGGACTAGCTAAATCTTTGTTGGGCAACTCATGGAGATTTATTTGATCTATAAAGGTTTAGTTTTTAGATGGATGACACTTCAAGGGATGGCTTTGAATAGAGGCACGGTTGCTTCCCAGATGATGAACGATGGCTTCTAGGATGCCAAGACTTGAGAATATTTGCTTTTTCTCGAAGATCTTGGATTTTTAGCTCTGGGTGTGCCCACCATTTACTCGGGGTTACATCATCAGCTGACCAAGATTACTAATAACTATAGCTTATAGTCGTATTGATGCTTCAATAGTAAATGTTGCCCTCTGATTGATCTGGAAATATCAGTGCAATGTGGCTCTTGGTGGGAAACAATTCTCTGATACAAAACTGAAGAATTGTTTTAAACAGAAGTTCTGTTTCTGTCATTCTCTCAATCATATGAATGAGAATATACGGTAAAATAAAATTTTGGATAGAATTAGAAAATTTGCAGAATTCTACATCTTCCTTATACACTAGATTGTAAAGTTAACTCGAACTTCTACCATCATATTAAATGGCTAGGTCAAATTCCTCAAGGTTTTAATATAGTCGCACATTGAAGTACTCTTATGTTTTAGATTCCATGATCTCGTGAAACTTGAACATCCAATAAAGAACATGACGGTAATGTCATTTTCAAATAAAAATAGACAATAAGTGTTATTCGTAGCAGCGTATGTAGCCGAAATCGTATAAATCTTATGCTGGCATCATGAGTCCTTATATGCGTCTATTTTGTGTCTTTGCGATAAGCACCAAGATCTGGTTATGGATTAAGAAATTTTTAATTTTAAACCATGAACTTGGTGTGACTATACTTGCACGGAATTCCTCTAATTTCTAACTATACTTTGGCTAAAGTTTCTAAAAAGAAAAACAAAACTTTAGCCATACTTATAAGAATTTTGGAGTTTTATTGAAACTTCTGTAAAAATTGAACTAAAACTAGTAAAGTCTGGCTAAAGTAAGAAAAATACCTTGGAAATTTATAGATACTTTGGCGAATCTTTCAATGAAGAGTCTCATTTATGTTGGCTAAAGTTCTTTAATTTTTGAGATTTTTATACTATTAAAAATCGCCAAAACCTGATGGTCAAGCCTAAAGTTTAGCCAAATGGCGAAGAATAACCACTAATTTATACCATATTTGTGGATCGATAGATTTTGTGGCGTTTGGATTTCGGATAGTGGCTATTTAAGCGTGGAAGCAAGAGCCCTTAAACGAATGTTTTTTTTTTTGAGCTCTCTGCTTTTTTGGGTACAACAGAGTTCTTGCTTGGGATCTCTGCTTGTTTGGTTATGGAAGGGTGATTGCTTAAGCTCTCTGCTTTTTTGGTTACAAGAAGGTCTGTGGCTCTGTGAAAGTATTCGAATTTGAGGTCTATGGGTTCAAATTGTGAAGAATTTCCCTTCTCAATCCGGCAACATGATTGTCTCCAGCTAATGTATGCTAAATATCTTATTTATTCTCTTTTCTCGGCAAAGATGATGGCTGCATGGCCTCCTTGGCCTGGAATTTGAGGTTCTCTGGTCCTCTTTTCTGGTTATGGTGAAAGCCAGAGCCAATGTACTTTTCATTTTATGTACAGTGACAATATTTTCCCTTAGTTTTTCCATCTACTTCTAAAGACATTGGTACTTCCAGTGGTCTAGTTCTTGACTACTAAAGCTTGAAGCTTAAATTCCTTTGAGACTATAAAAATGATTTGACAACATTTTCCCTTGGTTTTGTCATCTAATTCTAAAGACATTGGTACTTTCGGTGGTCTAGTTCTTGGATACTAAAGCTTGAAGCTTAAACTCCTGTGAGACTATACAAATGCTTTGTAATGTTGTTGTTTGGGAATTAAAAAAGAATTGTGCAACATCATTGATTTTTGGAGTTGTTTTTAATGAAAATGGAAATGTGGTCTTTGATGTCGAAGATTCTAAGGAATCTTCCATGATCCAAAGGCCATGAAGCAAAGAGCGATAAAGCTAAGTAATATGGATGACAACAGGACTAGAAATTGCGCATTTCACTTTCCAAACCTCCTTTACACCAGAATTCAAAATTGTTTCTTCTCTTTCAAATCTCCTTCAGACCAGAATTTAAATCTGTTTCTTCCCCGCCCCAGCATTCAGGAGAATCAACATTATGTGAAAAACATGTATAATAAGCATGATTCAATTGGATCAATTGATATCAATTGGATTACGTGAGGTTTACTCATGAATCTACATTATACAAAAAAGTATATACAAAAGCATGTATCAAGAGATTATACAATTCGCAAAAGCTAGGATTTGCCAACACACAATGATTAGATAACCCAATAAGTCTCCGACATGAGTAACATAGAACAAGAAAGTTTTGTCGAACATCATAGGGTTGCATTATAACCAAACATTGTAGCCAAATGATAAATCTTTCTCATCACAAGTTGGCAAGACCAATTGATGTTAGCAAGAAAGATAGAATCTATATTAATGGTAACGTTTGTGATTCATCCTCTAAGATACCAAAGCCTTGTTGAGCCACAAGTGACAAAAAGTGTGTCCAACATCATCATCACAAATCAAGGCTATGGCTCAAATTCCTCCAACAAGTTATTCTAAACCTTGTAAAGTGAACATGATGTTGATGGTAATTGCCATTGCCCACACATTCTGCCTCATAACTGCCACAAAACTCACCTTTGTGGGCTGTACATGGCCTCGATTTCGCCTTTCCATTCAAGTCATTTATTTTCAGAAACTCGTGATGAGGATGTATGATGTTCTTTGGGAATCACGGATGAATGGGCACCTGGGCAATAATCACTAACTATGAAATTTTATTTTTGTTGCCCTTGTTTTTGTTTTTAGCCTTCATTCCTGTTTTAATCCGTTAGCTGTGGCGTTGAGGTGATGACGCTACCACATGTGATGGCATTTGATCAAGTCGAAGAACTATTATGGTTCCAATGTTGTGAATAGGAAAGCCAAGATGTGGTTGGAAATTATAAAAGTGGATAAGTTTTTGGATGTAGTTAATTTGTGCAATCCGTGGAATTATTGCCTGTAGATAAGTTGTGGAATTCCTAGTTTTGTTTTGTCACTGTAGTTGGGGATCGATTCTGGAGATACTGAGTCCATGGGCATTAGGAACAACGAGCAATGATGTTAGGTATGATTTCTATTTTCAGGCTTACTAGCACTGCCTGGGTTCCATTTCTAGGAAGCTTGCTCATCTAAATGCTTTAATGATGCTATGTCTATGTATTTGGTGATGTTGGCCATTGCATCTTTATTCAATTGGAGTGTATTTGGTTGTATCTTGCTACTGTTCATATTTTAGTTTGAGGGTTTCCATGACGACGGCCCAGATTTACTGTCAGATTAATTTTCCAATGGTTGGTCCTGGACTAAAAGGCCAGGATTGAGCGATAAAGCGGATTGAGCTAAGGAGTATGGATGACGGGACTAGAAATTAAGCATCTTACCTTATCGAACTCTTGTGTGTATCAGCCCGATAAGATGGTTATTAGTCTGGCCGAGGATGATAACCAAAAATGCGTGGCCGAGGTTGTACGACCGAGGCCAGATAGTGGCATGAAAGGCCGAGGTCCACGTTCAGGAGAATCTATGTTATGTGGAATAAGTGAGGTGTACTCATGAATATACATTATATGAAACATGAATTTATCAGGGCGGCCAAGGGGCCGCCACACACATTTCTTTTGTTCGACTGGATGCAAACCATAGATAAATGCTGTAGCATTGCAAACCAAATGCATGCAGGCAGTCCGCGTGTCCATTACCTCAATACCCCGTGTGCCCCACCTGCACTTGGACTATGACCAAGCAGAGGCCTATACCCAAATGGTTGAGCATGACCTAGAGGGAATATTGCAGCTTCTCACACTGCAACAACAGGCAAACTGTCCAGTTGACTCGGTTGCTTATGACAGCCGCCGACAGTTGCTTTGGGAGAAGCCGTTCATGGAGACCTTTGGGAGCTACCCCCTTCCCCTGCAACCGGTGGTTCGATGCTGGCTCCGTCAAATCACTAATCTCACCTTGCGTCCACATGCCATCAGCTAGTACCGTGCCTTCCTCAAGGGAAGGAATGCCAGATACCTTGCAAAACACCAGCAATAGATGTTTTATCTCTTGGATCGGCACCTCATGACATTCTGGAGAAGGGTATTGAGCAAGCCTCTGCAACCTACATGGAACGTTACCTTGACATAGTGGGTGCAATACTTGCAGCAGCTTTATGATCCACTGGAAGGTCGGGCAGCAGTGCCCCCACAGAGAGGTCTGCTACTGGTTATTACAGAGGCAGATGTTATAATGGGCCTACAATGCCTCGCCAATGGGAAGGCAGCAGGTTGGATGGCATGCAGGTAAAGCTTCTCAAATGGGATGGGCCTCCCATGGTGCCCATCTTGACGTCGTTATTTAATAGAGCATTGCAAGAAGGCTTCTCCACTAGCAGAGTTGTTCCTATATACAAGGTTGGTGACCCTCACTGCCCAGCTAACTATTGCACCATCATGGTCAGCTCCCTCTTTGCAAAACTGTTGGCTGGCATCCTTGAGCAACGACTGACGATATAGGCTGAAGACGCGAAGGTGCGTGCTCTTACATAAGCAGGCTTCTGACCCAGACAGTCCATCATTGACCATATCTTCGCTCTGAGAACCCTGATTGAGGATAGCAGGAACCGCCGGCAAGACCTGTATTGTTGTTTCATGGATTTCCCAAAAGCTTTCGACACTGTGCCTCGGGACAAGTTGTGGGACAGATTGAGGCAGCTGGGGACCCCAATACCTAGAAAAAGATAAACCACAAGGTCACGAAATTCTAATTAGATATTACACTTGGTGTATAGTTTAGAATGGAAAAGGCTTTTACTAGCCTAGAATGCCTTTCAATGTAGATCCTGATGTCCATGTTCTTTCTCTTTTTCTAGACCAGAACAATGTCCAAAGGAGACTAGTCTAACAGCAGGTAGAGCAAAGAAGAGTCAAGCAATGTAAGAAAGAAGAGTGAAAAATGAACAAAACCCACCCACCTCAATGCAACGCTAATAACAAGAAATCAAGCAGGTAGGCATAGCCAGTTCCGGTGGTGCGGCCAGTTCCGGTGGTGCGGCCACATTGTGGAGGAAAACGTGGAGTTTAGTTCCATAAAAATAATAAAGTCAGGCTCTTGCGCCGAAACTGCACTTGCTCTGCTCAATTCTCTCCAATTTGGCGATGGATATAGTCTCCACTAGCAAATATTTTGCCAGAGTACCATATCGCTTATAAGCATCGCATCGCTGGCCTTGACTTTGCTTCAAAGCAAATCTTTTAATACCAGACGATGACCAGTCCAATCCAGTCCCATGGTGACCAATTCCAATCATTTCGCAACCAATTCCAGCCAATTTCACATCAATTTACAGCCAAAACTCTCGCAGTCTCGGCATCAAGGTCGTGGCTTTTGCCCGAGCACAAAATCATCCACAAAATTCTTCCAAGACACGCATCAACATTTTTTCAAAGGAAGCCTTACTCACCTCATGCCACGGACGCGTCCGCGTTTGAAGATGGAATAAAAGAATAGAATCTTCCCCAATGTAAATTACATAGGAGAGAAAAAAGTAGGTACATAATGGAATGTGGGTCGCTCATTTGAGCGGAAGATGATTCTGGTGCTGACACCTATGATACTCCAATATCACGGAATGGAAGTCGAGGCAGCCGATTCCGCTGATCTGGTGAGCAGGAGGTTGATTTGAAAAAGCAACAGGTCGATTTGAAGAAGCATCAGGTCGTAGCAGCAGCAACTCCCCACATTCCATATTGTAGGGAAAGGGCTCCCTTTCCGCAACAAGGGCAGGGGTAGACCCTCTCCCGGTTGTCGCCAGTCTCGAACCCCCTGCCACTTTTGGAGAAAGGGAGCCCCAAGCTCCCAGTCCCTACACGATAGGTATAATATTAAGAGGCTATACAATTCGCAAAAGCTCGGTTTTGCCGACACAATAATCAGATATCCCAATAAGCCTCCGACATGAGTAACATAAAACAAGAAAGTTCTCTCGAAAATCATAGGGTTGCATTGTAGCCAAACATTGTAGCCAGATGATAAATCTTCCTCATCACAAGTTGGCAAGACCAATTGATGTTAGCAAGAAAGAAAGATAGAATGTATGTTAATGGTAACGATCTGTTATTCGTCGTCTAAGATACCAAAGCCTTGTTCAGCCACAACTGACGAAAAGGATGTCCCACATCATCATCACAAATCAAGGCTATGGCTCAAATTCATCCAACAACCTATTCCGAACCCTGTAATGTGAACAGGATGTTGATGGTAATTGCCATTGCCCACACATTCTGCCTCATAACCGCCACGAAAATCACCTTCGTGGGCTGCACATGGCCTCGATCCCGCCCCTGCATTCAAGTCATTTTCCTTCAGAAACTCGTGATCCTCTTCGCTTTTCCTGATTCTCTTCCCATGCTTTTCAGCAGTTCTTTTTGCTGGCTTACATTTTTAATTCTGTCATGTAATTACTGTAAGAAAAACCACAGTATTTTGCCTTTGATCTTCTCAGATTGTCCAGTCCAGCAGACCAGCTGTAGAAATTCATCGCATGATTCTGATTTTCAATTGCTGTTGTAAAAACCCATGTGATCTTAGATAAATAGCGATGACAACAATGTCTGAAAGTGCAGAATCTGTCTTTGATTCTTCAGCAAACACTCCAAAGCAGGGTGACTCACATTCTAATATTAGTCCCATTCGGAAGCATCTCATCAGAAAATACCTTGCCCATGAAGATGAGGATTCGTTGCCTTTCTTCGGTGAATATTTTTCTGTGGCTTTAGCATTCCTGGCAATAGGATCATTGTTGAGGCGCATGAACGAGAAGAAAAGCAGAATTCAATCTCGAATACGGCATAAACAGCAAAGGATGGCTTTGGAAGCAATGTTACGGGCTGCTATGGAAAGATTGCGTGATATAGCACAAAGAGCCTATTATTTGGATCAGAAACGGGCCGCAGATATGATGCACTGGCATAAAAAGTATGAAATTGAAAAGTCTAAATTGCTGGATCGACTAGCAGAAGCCGAAGGGGTAATATTAGAATTGAATAGGAAAAGGTCTGAAGATGCCAAAGCGAATGAAAAGGTTATGGTCATAGTTTCTTCTCAACAACAGTTTTGGAAAAATGAAAAAGACGAATTGTTGCAAGAGATTGGAATTCTGCAGAGGAAGGTTAAAGTCCAGAATGAAGGGAATGATGCAATTTGTGAAAACTGTAAGCGCAGAGAGAGGACTATATTTGATCTGGAGGAAAAACTGAAAGGAAAAGAATTCAGAGAAGTTGCTGCAATGAATGAGGCAAAGATGGAGCATCACCAGAAAATTGAACTTATTGATAGGTTAGAAGCAGCAGAGGCTGTCATTACAAGTTTGAGGAAAGGAATGATAAGGGAAGTGACAGAACGGAATGAGGAATCTAGAAATCACTTCTTACAAATTGCGGACCTACTTGCAAGACTGCAAAGAGCAGAAAATAAAGGTAGGATTATTGCAGCAAAATTTGAAGCTGAAGTGCATTCCAGAAAAAAAATAGACCAAATAAATGATGATTTATCAAGTGAAGTAATAAAGCTGCAGCAGGAGCTTGATTCTCAGGCGGAAGTTCTATCAGCAATGCTTAGACAGTCGGAATACGCACGAGAATTAAATTGTAGTCTTGAAAAAGAGTTGAAGGAGATAAAACTTAAGTGTCTCACAAATGAGCACAGGATGGAGGAACATGCATGCAATCGTAGGAATGCAGAAGAATCTAATAGGGCAAATTTAATGCAGAGATGGGATCCACAACGGAGCGTAACACAGACATTGCTCTCTGAACAGATCAAAGTATTAGAAAACCAAGTCAACCACTATCAACAGAAAGTACAGCAGTTGGAAAATAGCATTTTAAGTGCAGTGGATCAGGATCAAAAGCTAAAAGGTAAACATAGCATAACCAAGGAGATGGTAATTCTCCAGGAACCTTTAGAAGTTGAAATAGCAGTTAAAGAGCAGAGGCTGTCAACCACGAAGGATCTTCTTGTACACTATATGAATTCTGAACATGAAAGGGAATTAGAGCTAAACAAATGGAGAAAGCTCTACCTCGCTGCAAAAAGCACCATTGGAGCACTGCAGAAAGAAAACTCTTTCAGTGGTAAGTTCTTCTGTTCTTTCTTGTATTCGAGGTTCCCCCTTCTGACTTAAGCATTTTGGTATTTTTACTTTCCATAATGTGAAGAAATCCCGCCAATTAGCAGTAATGATATGCAACTCTTTGAGTTTCAAAAAGCTCGGAATGCAGCTAAGCTAGAACAGCAGCATTGGCAGGAGGTTCATTCATTTGAGCGACATATAAAAGCACAAGGCGAAAGACTTGAGGCTTTGCGGTTGCATTTATTAGATATTCAGGCGGAAAATGATAAAAATCTTTCAGACATTGAAGCTTTGACATTCAATTTGAAGCAAATGACAGAAGAAAAGCTTAAAGCAGAGATCAACCTTGAAAAAGCTCACCAAGAGTTGATATTATGCAGGGGCATGGGTGGCATGCAACATACCAGCAGCAGGAATACAAAGCTTAAGGGTCTCGAAGGAAACGTAAGAACAGTATCTACTGGAGAATTGGCAACTAATTTACATGCCAAAGCGCACGAGGCTCAGTTGCTAGATGCTTTAAGAAAAGCAGAAGTTGAACTCCAAAACAAGGATCGTAAAAACACTGAATTAGAAGCACAGCTTTCTCAGGTGCAAAAGAAAATGGAAGATTTAACAAGAAGGATGGACTTGAAGTGGCAGGAAGATGGGAACCAGGTGAGCGCGGACGCCCTAGAAAAAGCCGAGGCTGAACTGCACGAAAAAAATTTAAGACTTGCTTCATTGGAAGCAAAGCTTTTTCAAGCACATCTTCAGCTTGAGAAAGACAGAAATGCCCACTCTAGAAGTATCTCAGAACTTCAGAAAGAGAAGGTTATATTGGAAAATTTGCTTAAAGACTCTTTTACAGGAGCACAGGAATCTAGTATCCAGAACGTGATAGATGCTGCATGTTTCGAAGTGGAAAGACTATCAGATATGATTTCTGAAGCTAGTGAACAAATGACGCTTTTAGAAAAACCTCAAGCGGAACCCCTCAATGAGTTCTTGGAGCAAGCTGTAGAGGTCTCCAAATCTGGAAAGAATCTTAGAAAAATAAAAAATTTGCTTGCTCCAGTTATACATGACGGCCTTGGAAAGACTTCTTCAATGCCAGCACAGGACTTAACATCAGAGGCATTGCTCGATGAAGAATATAACCAAACATTGGGAAGGTTGGGGATGACATGATAACAAGGATGTAAGAATCATCACATACAACTCATCATCAGAACTTAACAAAAAGAAGCAGCAATTAAGGTATGAAAATATAAGAATTCGGGGCCATGTGCATCTCATGTCTAAGCTCGGGAGAAGGCCGCTTGTTGAGGGCAGAATGCGTTACCAGTACTTGCAGGCATTCTTTTGTTAAGAAATGGTCGTGCTGAGCAATCATAATCATATTCTCATGCTAAAGGGAGGGCTGCTTCTGTTCAGCCATAAATCACATGGCATCCATTTCATTATATTCCCAGTGAACACTTCTACAACATTCAGCAAAGGCTTAAGAAAGTGCATGAAGGTTTTCATATAACTCATTGAAACTTATTGTTTGTTTTAAAAAGAGTAGTTGTATTTTTCAAATATAACATGAAAACTTTTGCAGGTTCATATGGAAGCAGCAAATATCACCAGATCATATCTTGGAGCTGTGCCATTTATTAAAGTAAAAGATGAGTAACAATTGCTATTGAATTTGACAGGTTATTTCCTACAACCTGTAATTTAGTGGGATGTAACTCAATGCCACATCAGCCCTCATTGGTGCGTGATCCAACTTTTCTTAGTACATTGTTATCTATTAATACTTGAGGAAGCAATGTTCTAATACTGTTCTCACGTCACCAAAACATGTAGGAAAGGAACTGGTTTGGGCATTTTGTTCCCTAATAAGACATGCATCTTCCAACAGATCATGATCTCGGATAATAACTCAGCCATAAGACAATAACATTTATCTAGTCGTTAAAATCTAGCCAGTAAAGATACACAGTATGTAGCTTCTTATTTATAAATTTTGTAAGAAACTGTTCGTCAATTCACTCTTTTAGCAAGTCTATTAATGTTCTCTTTTCCATCTTCTCGTCTTGTTTACCTTATTAATGGAGCTGCCTTCGATAACTCTCTTTTGTAGGCATATGAGCTAAGAGCAGGAAGATTAACAAATGAAAGCTATTCAAGAAAGCAAAGAAAAATAGTAACGAGAAGGTACGCTAGATGAAGCGGGGATCACTTTTCAAAAAAGATGTAGATATAACTCACTTGTAATTCATTCCCTGTGTTGTATGCAGGTGTCAGAAAATTACCAGACCTGGACAAGTTTCTCCTTTATCACAGCAAACTCTACAAGCATCCATTAGAAACAGCTTTATCAACTCTGATGCCATGGCATCACATATATGACAAAGGACTGTCCGCCAACTATAAGCTTAAAGCACCCAAACCTTTGTCATGTTGTTGTTCGAATTTTGTATTAGAGGCATACATCCTAGTGCCATGCAAAGCATAACATAGTTTCTCAGATTGAACAATCCTGTTCTCAGTTTCTTGTACCAAGCCATTTCTTTAATTTCCTTTCTCTTGAGTTAGAATGCAGTTACATAGGTAACAGGCTTTATGCATAACGCATGTCAGTTTATCGGTCTCGCCTCTTAGTTTTCTCAGCTGTTTCATCTCCTGCACACAGCCCTGTTCCTTTCTGGCTCTGTGTATTTCATCTTCATTCCACCTGATTGGTTTTCTCAATACTGCAGCACCTGCTTGATGATGGCAGTAAGTGTTAGCATCTGGCTTGATAGACAATAAACATTCAACATATGGAAAATTAAACATTCCTTAGAATGCAATGATTGTGCAAATGGAACTTATTAATCACATCTTCAGCTCCTTTTGAAGAATTGCTCTGCTTCAACGAACATCCAATTGTTTAAACTCTCGTTGCACCATCACTGCATTTACCAATGCAGATAGAAGAAACACCTGCAGATAGAAGAAACTCCTGTCTAGCATAGAAGCTGTGGTTATATTTCAAAATATCTGTGAAATACCTTCTGTATGATAGAAGCTTTTACAATATGCACGTATGTTTCCTGCAGCTGTGACCATTTCCTTATCATTGATAAAACAAAATGCTTCCGCCATGCACTCTGGCATACAAAAGAAAACTTCAATTGATAAATGGCTAACTCGAAAATCACATACCCAATTGAAACGGTCCTTTTTTGCTTTGTCTAGAGCTATAGCTTCAGTAATACAGAAATTATCGCATTGATTGGAAAAAGGTTGAGGTAGAAACATCAGAACAAGGAATAAATTTACACGAACCTGCATTTTCACTACAGCAGCACGCTCCTGAACTCTATGCCGTTCAGCTTTTTTGCATTTGATGAAGCCTTAGAGTTTTTACAAGCTGACAGAAAGCAAAGGTTTCTTTCGTAAGACGGAAAATGTGCCTGGTAACCTGCCGGTAGGTGCAGGTTTCCGGCGGGGAACCGGCAGGCGGCGCCGCCACGAGCGGCGTTAGCGGCGCCGCCTGCCGGTTCCCCG
>JAANSK020267072.1:0-11917 GCA_011763485.2 Isoetes engelmannii
CACGTCTTGATAGTGGTGCCAATGCTTGCTTTATGGACAGTGCGTTTGCTTTTAAGCACGCCACCCAACTACCACTATTTATGGGTTCAAATGCGTGATGAGTGGGTATTTCTCTTTTCCATGTCTGTTTAGCACATGGACACTATGCACGTGAAAGTTATTTAGAAGGGCTTTTTGGTGATGTAGACATTCACGTTTGACTCTTAAATCCCCTTGAAAAGCTTCGAAAAAAAGGATGGAGACTCCTTGCGCAATAAAAGAAGACCCACCTCACGGACTCCTCTTCCACCTACTCTATTTTTTTATAGGTATATCAAAATCATACGGTTTTGGGTTCATATGAAACGCAAACATGTTAGGTATCCAAAAAACAAGTGTTTAACCAATTTTGACTTTGACCGTCTGTCCATTTTAATTTAATTTAATTAATTTAATTTAGTAGTTTAACGTCATACCACTTTGGCAGCATCCCTTTTGGGACCTATGATAATTATGACAACCCATTCTCAGACACATACCAAACATGACTATACTAGAGCTAAGAAAAAGACCACTGTAATTTAAATATGATTTAACGGCCAAGGTTGAGGTTTGAAGAGTTTTTGATCAGATAGCTAGGAAAGCTCTTTCCTTGAAAAGGCAAGAATCATAAAACTCATGGCAATTTTTGGAAGGAAAAAATTAACGTGATGCAGACCTCGAAAGAGCAAGAACATGCCTACAACAAGTTTCGAACATCTTTTACGCAGTTGTGAGCCGTTTACAAGTTATAGTGGATTTAAGTACGAGCTTTGCACTGGTAGATGATGGGCCAGTGATTCTTGTGATTTATTTAAATTATGACCTGATATTGATAAGGTAAGGTTATCGGACTAGCCGAGTCTGATAACCAAAAATGCTGACCGAGGCTGTACGTCCGAGGCCAGATATTTGGCACGTAAAGCCGAGGCTCGCGAGGGCCGATGGGCGGGCCGAGACCTTACGTGCCAAATATCTGGCCCAGGATGTACAACCGAGGTCACGCATTTTTTGTTATTAGACGAGGTGAAGTTCGATAACCGCCTTTTCGGGCTTGTATGCGAGGACAAATCCTCCAGTACTAATAACTAATTATCAGTATTCCACCAGTACTGATAATTAATTATCAGTATTGCACCAGTAGTGATAACTAGTTATCAGTACTGGAGGAGTGATGATAACTAGTTATCATTACTCCTCCACTAGTTATTAGTACTCCTCCAGTACTGATAACTAGTTATTAGCCTGCACCAGTACTGATAACCAAAACAAACCCCCCCCCCCCCCCTTTACACACGTGTGTTCGATAAGAATCATATGGAACTTGATGCTTAGTTCTTTAAATGCAAAGCTCTGATTGCAAGTTTACAACGCGTACCATTTATCTTGCTGGGTTCAACTCTGTATTTGGATTAATAAAGAGATGGTGATTATGATGTTTACTGGGAGTATTGAAAAGGTTCAATATGGAAGATTTCAGACCTACGAAGACACCATTGGTACTGGGTGCTAGATATCTAGTAAGTTATCTCCTAAAACTAAAAAAGAAAAATTGGAAGCACAGAAATATCCATATCGAGAACTTGTTGGATGCTTACTATATTTGGCAAATTGTGCCAGACCTGATCTGCCATATTTAGTAAAAATGCTAAGTAGATACTGCAACAATCCGGGTGTAGTCATTGGCAAGCTGCAAAAGGGTTTTGAGGTATCTAAAAGGTACAATGAAATATGGCATTGAGTTCAATACTGAAAATTTGGAACTTATTTCATTTTGTGATGCTGATTGGGAAGGTGATCTTGACGAGAGAAATTCCACATCTGGATTTATACTAATACTAGGGAGTGCTCCAGTTTCTTGGAAATGCAAGAAGCAAGGTTCAATTGCTTTATTATGAGTTGGGGATGAATAAAAAAGATCCATTGATATTACAATCTAATCATAAGAGTTGCATAGCAATGACAAGGAATCCTATTTTACATGAAAAAACCAAGCACGTGGAAGTAGAGATGCATTTCATAAGGGACTTTGTAAGCAGAAACATTGTGCAAGTTAGATATGTTAATAGTGATGACCAATTGGCAGATATTTTGACTAAACCTCTGGCAGATAACATGTCTAGTAAATTAAGAAGCTTAATAAGTTGCAAGTAATATTAGATGAAATGAAGGGAGAGTCATGACGCTGAACAAATAATAGGTTGAACATGTTTATTCTGCTTGTAACAGGACAAGAAGGTTAAAAAGGGATGCTGAACAAATAACATGTTGAACTTGTTCATGCTGCTCAAGAGGGCTAAAGGCTATGAGTAAATCGTCATTCATCTTTTGAAGAAATGACAGGTCAGTATTTTCAGTTATGCAGTAAAGCTGAGTTGAAGATTTATGCTGAGTATATATCAAGCTCTCAAAAACCACATTATCAGATGAAGAGTTATGGGGTATTAGGGTAGAACGACCTTGGAATAAATCAAGGCCATATGAGCGTATTTAATCAATGGTCGAAATACCATTGTCAATATAGCTACAATATAGATGAATAGCGTTTGCTTTGCTACCTCTGCTAAAATGCTATCTATATAACTTGCATTTGATAGCATTGAACATTACTAACACTTATCAAAATGTTTCTTCATAATTTGAATGTGATGATATCCCAGGGTTTGAGTGTTAGTTCCATCTACCATACAGACAAAATCAGTTACATGTATCTCTTTGTTGTAAATGATGAATGTATTTGAATCATCTGAAAGATATTGTAATCTGTTGTCATAAATTAAATGGAGATGAATAATTTTCGTAGACATTGCTGGCGAGCCCGATCTTGCTATGCTATTATATTTGTTGGACTACATATTTGTTCCGTGCATTTTCCAGGAGATTGACCATCGTTTGAGTGAAGGGAATGGAGATTGTTGAGAGAGGTCAAGCATTGGATAAGAAGAATAGCCAAGCTAGCCCAAAAAACTAATCCCATTACTCTAATGTGTTATGTACTTGCCTTATTTAAGATCAAAAGAAGAGAATGACAAGAAGAAGGAGCAACAAACATAAGCGTGACCAGCAATTGAAGAAGCACTCACAATATAATCTTTTAGAATTTTAGAAGCAAAAGTATAATCCCTCAAAGATTAAGATCTAGTTGCTTGTCCTATAGAAGTCAAAGAGGAGAGCAATCCTCAAGTGAAACAAGTCCTCCGAGTCCATGAAATATATCAGCCCTTGTTCCAATTACCTTGCCAACCTCTATTACATCTACCATGTCTATTAATCAAGCTCAGACTATATATGAAGGCCATGAAAATGTATATCCTACTTTCTCAGCTCTTGGAGCAGATGCTGATTCACATGTCCAAACTTTCTTGACTAAGCAAAAGGCTGATCTTCAACTAAATTGGATTAAGGAAATGAATAATCCATCGCAAACTAGAACTAAGAGAGTACTACATGGTGTGCAAATGCAAGGGGTATGGGCATATGCCTTTTGAAAGTGCAACTCCTACTCTCAAGTGCTGAAATTGTGGTCGTCATAATCATTCTACTGGAAATTCCTTTCTCTTGAAACATAGTGGACAAAATAATCAATCATTTAACCAATCTCAATATTAAACCTATCATGCACAACCAAGCTATGAAAATTCTATACCAATTTATGCTACCAATCCAACAACACAACCACCAAGAATTTTTATAAAGAAATAGACCACTTCCTGATGTTGTAGATGCGGAGAATTGGATCACATAGCCCCCATCAAATCCAAGAAAACACATTGAATATCAGCCCGTTTGTGGCATATGTCAAACTCAAGGCCTACATGATCAAGAACCTTGTCCTCGTAAATTAGAACCAAAGAAAAATGCATGTAGTGGATTCGCATGCTATCTTTCTAGAGACAAAGCCAAATCCTTGGTATAGACACTAGGCAGCAAGCATGGAGAAGAGTAGGAGCAAGCTGCTAGGGAATCAATGTACCAAATATTTCTAATAATTCTTTTGAGATGCCAAATCTTAAGCAATTTTTACCAGATGACAATGATGATGATCATGAATCTCTAATTGAAAATCCTGATGAGATTTCTAAAATTCCTAGTGTAAAAGGACTCATTCAAGCTGAGTCTTCCCCTCCGAATATGAGAAAATATGCTATTAAGAACAAAACAAATATAAGAGAATATTTAAGATGGGCATAAGGGAGCCATACTATGATCTTTTACATGACTTAGAGAACCAAGACCGTTCCTTGACCTTTGGGCAACTATTGCAGCTTGCACCTACATGTAGAAAAGCTCTTATTGCAACCATGAAGGGCCATAAATAAGTTGGCGCAAATTTCACCCGACCTATGGTGGCAGACATGAGCTTTCTTTGCATTGACGTGGAGATAAATGGTCAATGATTCGTAATTGCAACATTGAGAGAGGTCAGAAGTCACTATAATGCCAGAGGATGTGATGAATCAATTGGAGCTCATAGACTTAACATCTAGGTACTTTATCATAAGAAATGCAGATCAACGTAGGATTGAGCCCTTAGGCATGATCATAAGGGTGCAAATGGTAATTACAAAAGTAACTTCTTATGGGAATTATGAACTACATAGTTTCCATGTGGAGGACCAAAGCAGTTTCACGCTGCACTGGCCTGAGACATAAAAATAATGGGACGAAAATAGGATATGGCATCTTTGTGGCCTTCATAGTTTGGGCTTGATCAATAGACATGGTAGATGTAACAGATGTTGGCACAGCAATTGGAACATGATCTGATATATATAATGGTCTCAGAGGGCTTGTTTCTCTTGAGGATTGTTCTCTTGGGCTTCTAGATGGCAAAGAACTAGATCTTTATCTCTGAGGGGTTATGTTTTCGCTTCTAAAGTCTAAAGGATCAGATTGTGATAAAGCTTACTTCTTATCGTTGGTCACGCTCCTGTGCTTGTTGCTCCTTCTTCTTATCATTCTCTTCCTTTGATCTCAAACTAGGCAAGTACATAAGACATCAAGGTAAATGGGATTAATTTTTATGGGCTGGCCTGGCTTTTCTTCTTATCCAGTGCTTGACCTCTCTCAACTATCTCCACTCCCTTCACTTAAGCGATGGCTAGTCTCTCGGCAAATGCATCAAAAGAAGCATGTGTCCAATCATTCAACTAGGAAGCAAACCGGGCCAGGACTCTTCTACTGCAACAACAGCATGACGCTCGATCCCCTCGCTCTTCCTTCCACGTATTACATTGTCTGTTTGTAGGAATATTTTTACTACCGAACTTGCTGGGATGGAAGAAATGTCCAGCAATAAAAAGAATAATAAAAATGGAAAAAGGAATCAAAGTTGATGTTTGGCAAGCCAAAAAAAGCAACAGATGCGTATGAATAGAAAAAGAATGATCCTGCATTAAGGAAATCAACAGTTAGAAAAAACTGGCTGCTTGGGTGGTAGAGCTGATATGCAGCACTTACGGGTTGAATGGTATGAATGAGTGAAGATGAATGAATTGAATAATTATGGAGAAAACAAGTGCACCTGCCAATGGAAACAATAATAGTTAATCAAACAAGATGCTTCCTTGATGCAGAGCTGATTGGTAGTCTTAATGGATTGATGTGAAGTGAGAGAATGGAAATGAGATGAATTTGACATAATAATGGAGAACAAGCTGCTGAATTATCAGAAAAATGATTATTTATTTTACCTTTGTCTATATTTTTCTCTTTAATTTTTTCTATTAGTACTACCCTTTCTTTATTTATTCATCCTTCACATTAGCACATGGCTTAACCAAATACAAATAGATAGGAACGATCACATCTGTCATGCTCAGATTTTGTATATTCTTCTCTTTCTCCATGATTTGACTTCGTTTTTACTCCATATTTCAGTAATTACACTAGAAAACAAGCTATCTAAGCAAAACTTAAAAAAAAAAAAAAAAAAAAAAACCTTCAAATCTGTTAAGACAGACTTCAATCCTACTTTTCAACCTTTGCAAGGAAGAAACATCAGATTCAACAAGCAGTCTAAGTACTAAACTAGAGAAACTTTTAGTACAAAGCCATGATCTGGTTAAAATTATCAGCAGAATGTATTCACTTAAATTTTAAACAACTGATCAGAAATAATCGGACCTCAATGTATTTTTGTTAAAGTAGTATAAAAAACCTCACATATTATATTCAGTGGTATGTCAAAAAACTTTCCCAACTGTATAATTCTTAAATCTGATCTGATATATCAAATTTTGAGCAAAAGTAGAATGTTACTTACTTAAAACTTCTATTAGAACTGTATAAAAGAGGGATTAGAATAAACCAAAAGGCCCTCAGTCACATTATGATATAAAACATAATTCAGGTCCAGTCCACAAGTATGAACTCCTGAAGCTCATTCATCATCCATTTCTTGAATAAAACATAGCAGGTAGTAGAAATTCCTGTTACCTGCACCACAGAGCAAAAACAAGCATTAGACATGATTATCATGCAATTGGCGACAGGTGTCATAAGAATTTCTAGGTTTATAGCCCTTCACCCTGCTTGTTTCCCATACAAGCATTTTAGGGTACAAGTATAGGCTCACATCATGCTGATGCATATCAGCAGCCAAGTCAGCAAAACTAGAGGGTTTGATTATGTACTTATGATCCATGAAGAGTATGCCTACTCATAAACATCAATGGAAGTACAATAATGAGATAGAAAGCAAAGGATAAACTGAATTTATCAAGGCCAACATCTATCAAGAACTTAGAATAAACTGTCTTTTATGAATTTAGGATAAATCTAAATAATATCCACAAAAAATGTAAGATAAAATTTCCGTAGAATAGAAGCAGCATCTTTAGTTATACAACATCTATCGTGGCCAGATATAAAGACTGCCTAGCAAGCCTAATATATCATGAAATAATCATTTAAATAACATGCAAACTGCATGCAAACATGTCAATTAACTAAGCAAAACTTAGCATCATCAATCAAATCGTTTTAGCTCTATAAGGTCAGCACAAGAAGTAATATAGATTAAACTCCCATATGCTAATGCTAAGAAATTTTTGGTTACATCCAGATCTAAGGATAACCTAGCAGGCTCAATGCATCAACGAAATTTTATAAGTTAAAAAGCCCATATCATGTCAAATTTAAACATGGTTAATCCTGCACTGTCAATCTACATCCAGCATTAAGCAATAATGGAAGCCAGCCAGATCTAAAGCATCTATACATGCCAGCATAATTTAGAGACCAATAAGAGAGTATTGGCAACATCATCTACACAAAAATTAGATGCCTAAAGCAAGTCACACAACGAGTGAGAAGAATTTATAAGATAGCAAGTAGATCTAAATTATATAATCTGTACAATCTCCCAAACCTGAGAGGTGCGCTCCAGATTGCCATCATTCTCTTGATTATCAGCAATATGCTCAAGTTCTGGTGCAGGAGGTTCAGGATCTTTGGCTGCTTCAGTATTAGTATCCATTGCACTCCCCATAGCAACCATAACTTTATCAGAATCGGGTTTATGAGTAGGACCTTCAGCTTCTCTACTAAATATTTTTGGCCCATCATTCTTGGTTGCAGATTCAGAACACTCACTAGGGCCTTTAGCCAATTTGATCTTACGAAACTGGAAGAGGTTTTTCTTCCCTTTATCAGCACCTTTTTCATCTGCTAATCTCTTCCTAGTGGCCATGTTAAGATCCCCTTTCTTTCTACCCATGCCCCAACTCAACTGGGCATGATTTGGATCCAGCACTACACACTGCTGCTGCAGATCCCTAATAATGAAGCAAATGCATGAATCATATAAATAGACAAATTCCTTGAACTTACCGTCTGTTCTTAAGTCTATGTCCAGTACTGCCCTAAAGGAGCTCATCAAACTATCAAGAAGCACTCAGGTAGTTTAGATTCACGTGCATATGTGTGGCCGGAGATTTCATCCGGCCGGATTTAGGTCTGTGAGCAGCGCCTTAGGTTAGGTCACGAAGAAATTGAGTCATGGAGAAATTTTCCAATGTAAACAAAAAATAACGAAAATCCCTTAGTGCATATTTCCATGGTTAAAGCAGGAATTTTGACCAAGAGACTTTACCTTAGGTATTTATGTCAACCCATGGTTTAGAGACGGATCAAAGATGAACGTGCCCCTAATGTAACACAATAAGTAGCAGTAGGAAAGTATGGTTAAATCTCGAAATAAACAAGTAAAGTCATCAATATGGTGCATCACCAAGCATAGATAGTTAAAATAACCTTTATACAGCATATCCTAAACTCATTATGCTGTCTCAATTATCATTAAACTGTAATTACCAGACATACTCCCCCAATGGTCATATAGATATAGCCTAATTTCAAGCTCAAGGAGCATTTGATAAATGAATGTGATCCTAAAGTTACAATGTAATAAGCAGTATGAGGTATAAAAGCATCTCGAGCAGTAGAAATAAAATTTACTTAGCTTAAATTGCTAATACATCCTGTTGGCAGTTTGGCATAAGCTCTACTTGCTGTCTGAAAGTAAGGTCATAATGCAACTCATCTTACCCCAATGGTCTCCCAATGGTCATATGTTCTAAGTCCTGTTTCAAGGTCACATCAAAAACCACATCACTATTATGTATTAATAAAAAAAAAAAAAAAAAAAAAAAAAAATCCCCCCTCAGATATTACTACAATCCTTTTAAGGAGAGTGAAGGTAGAATGCAAGAATTTTTAAGACCACCCTTTTAAAAGAGCTGAATTTAGGTCAGATACATACCTCAAAATGATTATAATAGTGCATTCATTGTTGATGAAGAGAGAGAACATTATCATAGGCTCGTTGGAGAATTTAGGAAAAATTACTCTAGGAAAGTGAGACAAGAGATTGTTTTGTTAGAAGTTGGCTTCATAGAATCTTTAGAGACAAGTGAGCGGCTATCACCAATTATGACCCTATGATCTGATGGTCTTGTTCCACTGTACCTTCTAGAGTAGAAGTTTGCAGCTTTTGATACTTGAGTCTACTTTCTTGGAATTTCTTATATAAATGTTAAATGCTAAATTGATTTTTTACGGATTAATTTAAATTTCTTGGAATTTCTTATGATAAATTTATTTTTTGGGATTTTTTAAAATGATTAATTAAGATTTTTATGATTTTTAACGAGTCATTTATATTTCTATTATTATCCCTATTTTCTTAATATTAAAATTTCTTCTTCTTTTTTTCTTTTTCTCACAAGTATTCAGATTAATTACTACCTCATGCTGCATTTTTTGCGCAACAGCCCAACCTTAGGTGACACCCTATCTCGAAGCCTAGCCTATCAATGTTTCTATAAAAGTGAGTTGGACAAAAATATATGATCGGATTTTGATCTATATCAAAGAACAGCCTAGAAAAATAGAAAAACATTTATAGAACGTTACGATGACAATGATTCTTTGACTCTTGCGTCCGTGCTGCAAGGATTATATGGCTGAAATTTCTGCAACAATTTGCAAGGATTACCTGGGAAGATCCTTTACCTGCTCCCAATGGCAGCAAATAGAAATCATATCCCCTCATATCCACGTCTTCCTTCTCAAATCTCTCCGGTATGAATTCTTCAGGGTTTTTCTAGTTTGCAGGATCTCTGATGATGGTGTATACATTCAAATGAATTGCTTGCTGTCTTAGCGTGTATGTCAAATCCGGCAATGTTGCAATCTTACTGTAATGTGGCAGTATCATGGCCGTTGGTGCATGCAAGTGCATGGTTTCTTTATATGCCCAGTTGAGGTACTTTATCTTCTCAAAGTCTGCGTCTTCCGCATCTTTTTCCTTTCTCACTACTCTGTCTATTTCGTTGGACCTTTGCTTGTATTTCTAGATGCATCATAACAGCGGATCCATATGATGGAAAGATTATCCGACTATAGAAAGCATGGCATGGGTATTTATACTTAGATTTGATACCGAAATTAATCCTGAACTGACACATGTTAATTTTATTGTACAGACTATGATGGCAGCAGGAACAGACACGATTGCAGGGAGCACAGGCCTTAACATAACTGAAATTAAATATGATGCATATGGTAGAAAACAAGAATCTTATATAATCATACAAAATGAATAGATTATGGAATCATATCTTCATGTATGAATTTGAGAAATACATATTTGTCTTGAGAGACAGTATCAGCGGACTGAAAGGACTCCCCCGTAAGCTTGTAATGCTTGAGTTGAACTGTATGGTAATATGGAAAATAGGACAGTTTATGTGAGCAGATGAAAGGGTATATGAAAGGTCATGAGGGCATGTCTATTGGGATATGACATGGATCAATGAGGTGGACAAGATCATGGATAAATGACATGGACTAAAAGAGCATGACAGTTTGGAGGGGCAGCGGATAACTCGCGGAATCCATTCCGTCAACACTCCCCCTTAGCCGATGCCTGTCGGACTGTCTTCTATGTTCAGGCTTTGTCTGCATAGAACAAATTTGTCTTTTTGGTAGAGGTTTTGTAAGAAAATCTGCTACCATGTCTTCAGTGGGACAGTATTGAAGTTGAATCTTCTTCTCAAGAATCTTTTCTCGTACAAAGTGGTACTGGATTTCAATATGTTTTGATCTAGCATTGATTCTTGGTTGTGTTGCCATGCTGATGCAACTTGTACTATCAGTCTTGATTAACACTGGTCCTTGTGAAGGTATCATGATGTCTTCAAGTAACCTGCAAAGCCATATAGCTTCTTTTGTTGCTTGGCAAAGAGCTATATATTCAGCTTCAGCACTGGATAAAGAAATGGTAGGTTGCTTTTTAGTAACATCCATTATTTCATCTTATATTTGCGGGCGTCTTCATGGCAATGGTTGGCCCTATGATTTCCCGGACGTATGGTATACCAAATCGTATATTTCTGACCATTTGAGGTGCTTGTTGGCCGAATTCCTGTTCGGGCGCTCATGGCAGAGGCTGCAGCAATGGTTCCAGAATGGAAGGTATGTGTTTGGAAGGCCGATTTGGGACAAGCAAGGCTGCATGCCACTATTGTCGGGAGATTGCAGGACCAAGCGGGCCATCGCTGTTCTCATGGAGGCGCACGGTCCTCATGGAGTGAAACTTGTATGCCAGAGTTATTATTGTGCATATATTGTTTCTTGTATTATGGCAGCGGCAGTTGGGATTCAGAATTTGTTGTTTTGTGTTGGTGTATATCAGCTTGGGATGTGGATGTTCACTCCTACTCTGTTGCAAACTTCAGTATTGCTGTGTTCGCATGTGGGAGCTTAAAAGGCCAGCTTTCTTTTGTGTGTAAGAAGTCAGGGTTAAAGTCATGTTACTGTATATTTCCAGATTCTGTATCAGACTTCAATGTTGCTCTCCTGCCTTCCGGGAGGTGCAATTCCGGACTTGTTTTTTTTTTGTATCAGAGTGACTTCAATAATTTTATCTTGTATCAGAGTTCAATCCCCTTGTCGCTTTTTCGATTTACGGATCCATGGGTAGGTGGGCTTAGGTGATTCAATCGCAGTTTAATGGTTCTCCTACGAAGTAGGAGAACCTTTGAAACTCGTCATTTACGTTTTCGTTAAAAAAAAAGGCAGCAGTAGATCTGGAATAATCCTCAGAATATCTGGCAAATCAACGGTGAACATTAAAACTACAAAAGAAAGCCATAAACATTGATATAAACATTGTCACATTAATGCACTGGATAAAGAAATGGTAGGTTGCTTTTTACTACACCAGGATATGGTGCTTTTTCCAAGTTGAAAACAATATCCAGTTTTGGATTTGCGAATTTCAACATCACTGGCATAAGAAGCATCACTATAACCTATGAGTGTGAGCGAACCACCTTGTAATGTAAGTCCAAAGTTAGGGGTGCCAGAAAGATAGCGAAGAATTCTCTTCACT
>JAANSK020267083.1:0-11917 GCA_011763485.2 Isoetes engelmannii
CATCCATCCATCCATCCATCCATCCATCCATCCATCCATCCATCCATCCATCCATCCATCCATCCATCCATCCATCGGATAGTCGGATGGCACCCTAACGTCGTACCACGGCAATGAACGGTATATAAGACACCTGCTGAGTGGTATAAAGGACAAAAAACTTTCATCTCAGCCATCGGATGGGCGAAAATACCCAATCCTATCCATCTATTTAGAATATGCTAATAATATGCCATCATCCTCTAAGGAAAGGCTAAGACGTGGACATGCTAAGACGTGGATAGGCTAGAACCTAATGAAATATTGTATCTGGGTTAGGCAAGCCTGCTAATTAATATAGTCTAATTCTTTTAATCATTCTTAGTAAAAGTTATAATATTGTGGCTCAAATACACAAATAAACTATTCATATATGGAAGATTATCTTCCATATATAAAACCTATGATTCGAATTAAACAACTGCTTGTTTGATGCAGTACAAGAATCATATAAAGACTACAGCATCATCGATCACAAGGAAAGCATCTAAGAATAGGCGTTAATATAGAGCAAGTTGCAATTAGACTACCCCTAGGTTATCGTGCCCGAATCTTTTTTTTATACAAATAATAAATAAGCATGCAAGTTGGGGCGGGGGAATGAACATGCAAGTGTTGTTTTTTTGGGAAGGGATGGTAAATTGAGAATTACAAAGATTATACTTAGAAGGATGCAAGCTGGAGAGGGGGCAAGAGGAAGGTAAGAACGAAGGGGATATTTGAGGCATTGCCGACACCACATCAACATAATTCAACTTGCTCAAACATGTTGCACAAATTTTATAGAATCAGAATTTTATAAGCAAGAGCTTAGCGCCTAATTAAGCCAGTGGAAAAGCAACAAGTGGCAGCCACGTGGAAGATAGGGCTGACAAGTACAATCCACATGAGATCCACGTATGGTCCACACGAGATCCACGTAGGATCCATGACGGATCCAGCTAGGCACGGAAGGGGTGGCAAGGCAACTAGGACTATCTGCAAGAGATACAATGAGTTTGGAGCATTTGCAGATGGAGTCATGGCTGTTAAGGCATATATACAGCTTCTTTAAGGCGCTAAAAGTATTCTGCAAGGTATAAGGGTGAGGCAATAAATGCAATGCCTTCTGATTCCGACCATCTGAAATTTTGCAATATTCCTGAGTAGGTAATATTCCCGAGTTAAGACCACATTTTTTTAATCCTAATGATCTATATCATTTGGTCTTCGTGGATGATAAAACTCAATAAACAATAATATAGTTGAATTTGGTTTTAGTCATTTGTTAACAATATTTCGACTTGGATATGTAAATAAACTATACCTATCTATAGAAGAATAATAGTTTTATATTCCCTAGTTAGGGGGCATAAAAATTCAACTTGGCAATCTGTTTTTATTATATATGTGCCATGAACAAATGCTCATGCTGAATAAGTGGAGAACACATCAAACAATCATTCATAATTTGATTATGTCACATGTAGTTTATACTTTATAATAAAATTGTCGCAATGGCGGCCATTGTTCTATTCACATCAAAACATGTGATTGTTTGGTGCAGTACGAGAATCATGAAAAGACTAGCCCATGGTTGCAAGTGGGATTAGGAACCCGATCACAATATCTCTGGCAAAAATGAAGGCTGGATTATATGACTGGAAGAGCACATGGGAAGCATCCACCAATAGCCATTAATAAAGAGCAAATTGTAGTTAGATGACCCCTAAGTTATATCGTGCACGGATCTCTTTCTTGCATCATACAAAGAATAAAGAAGCGTGCAAGTTGGGGAAGGGGCATGAGGAAGGTAAGTTGTGCATTATACAAAGAACCCAGAAGATATGCAAGTTGGGAAGGGCGGATGAGAAATGTAAATTGAGCATTATACAAAGACTAGAAACATCCAAGTTGGGGAGGGGGATGAGAAATGTAAACTGAGCATTATACAGAGACTAGGGTAGACTAGACTGAGAAGGAAGCAAGTTGGGCAGCAGGCAAGAGGAAGGTAAGAAAGAAGGGCATATTCGAGGTGTTGGCTACACCGCACCAACATGATTCAACTTGCTCAAACATGTTGCACAAATTTTATAAGCGAGCGCTTAGCCGCCTAAATTAAGCCAATGGGAAGGCAAAAAGTGGCAGCCACGTGGACGATACGGCGAACAAGTATGGTCTAAGTAGGGGCTGTCTGAAGCCAGCCAATGGGAAGGTGAAAAGTGGCAGCCACGTGGAGGATAGGGCTGACAAGTACGGTCTAAGTAGGATCCACGGGGGATCCAGCTAGGCAGGGAAAGGGTGGCAAGACAAGGCAACTGGACTATTTGCAAGAGATACAATGAACTTGAGCATTTGTAGATGGAGGGGCGCTGTTTAGGCATATGCAGCTTCTTTAAAGCGTTCAAAGTATTCCATGATGAGGGCTATGGAGTTCGGGTCTCCGGTTTGTTCCTTGTGCGCTGGTCTTTTTCATCAGGCAGTCCATCCATATACATGTTAAGCCCAGATAAGTTAGATCATTTTTCTTCTTTCCTGGAACTCCCGAAATCTGTGGTAAGATCGTGGAGCTGATCTGAAGCGTTTGGTTACATGGTTGGAAGGCGCAGATTGAGGGGTTTTGATGAGCTCGTTTGTGGTTTGATCAGAAGGTTGCAAGATAACAGCAGCTTCATGTTCAGCACGTTTGAAAGGAGATCGGTGGCGTTTATAGTTTTTATAACTGTGGTGCTGCTAGTATGCCCTCTGCTTCTGCCTCCTCTGCCGCCGCCGCCGCCGATCTTCATGTTGCTCCCTCTCTTCATGTTCATTCCCCTGCTCATGCTCATACTCACCCCCTCCCAGATCCCCCCTTCTTCAATCCTCGCCACCGCAAATGTGTGACCGTTTATTTTTTCCGGATACTATGGGGAATATTTGTCCCACTGAGTTAAGTTAAGCGCGCTTGGGCTGGAATAGAACCCATCAAACACAAAAGCCCATTTGGGCTGGACCTCTGCACGGACAGCATACCATCATTAAGCTGTATCACTTGTCTTTTTTATCAATTAATTGTGCAGTTTTTACTCTATGTGGTTATTCAGATGTTTCTCTCTCATGTTCTTCACGTCTCTTTCTTGCACTAGATTCTTGTAGCGTGTCTCTTTGTTCCTGCCTCTTCTGAAGTGATAAAATTTACAGAGTGTAAAATGCAAGTTGCATGGTATTTTCCTAGCATTGAGGGAATATGACTTGTCATAAGTTGTCAAAAGAAATGATTTCAGTAAGTACTCTTCAATATAATAAGAATGTGAATATACCAATATGTGCACGTGCACATGCCAATCTCGAATCCCAAGACCATTGGCTTTACATTTAATTTACTATTGTACTAATTATATCATGTAATGATCCCGATACTTTGACTTCTAATTCATGCATTTCAGTAATGTGGTTCCAATTGGGGACTGGCTGGGGAAAGCAATGGTTTGAAACCTATGTATACAGGAATGATCTTTTAATGTTCATTCTGGGGAGGAAACAGGGGACGACGCCATCAAGCGGAGGCCCCTGCCAGAATGAACACTAAAAGATCATTGGTGCAACGCGAATGCAAGTAAAGATCAATCTGGCTGTAAATTTTCAAGAATGGAGGGGGGGGGGGGGGGGGAAATCATCAGAATGTCAGGTAAATGCCAGAATGATGCGCAAAATGAAGAATGTTGCATAAAAACAGAAACAACATCGACATAAAAATTTCTCTACATTCCTTAAAAGAAATGATGTCGTGTGCCACGACATGAGTGATCGACTCGCCTGGACTGATCTTAACCTGCATTTACATTGTGTAAAAGTTGCTATAATGGTTTGTTTTTGTAATTGTGAGACTAGTGTATGATTATTATTATTAGGACAATAATGTCTTTGGTTCTTGGTGGATTGCACTTATTTTCTGGCATGACTAGGTATTTTTAAGCGATAGTGCTCTTCTAATGCCATGGCTTCTTCTGTGAATGGCACAAAATACTTTATTTTGGTTGCCTTTGGGGAGAGTTGCACTTGCTCTTTTGTCTTGTTTGTTGAAGTTCCTGCATGAGCGATGCCTATGCCCTTTGCGTGTTATGTCCAATTCTACTTTGTTTTGGGTTTTTTGATGGAGATGCAAATTCTTTGTTCGGGGTTTTGGTGGAAAAACAAAATCTTGTATTATTGATGACTCTATTTTGAGGATGGGAGCAGTAACACGAGGCACTCAAAATTAAAATATACAAGGTTTTTTTGTTTTGAGGGACTAAGTCACCAATATATTAAAGAATGATAGTGATACAAACTGAGTGAGGAGGAAAAGGGACTGCCCCGAAGAAGCAGAGATACCTCAACAATCCACAAAGAATATCTCCACACAAAAACCAAACCACCAGCGCCACTAAATGTACACGAACTCCCCATTCTCGTCCACAATCCTCAAAAGATCCCGCCAAATGAGGAACTTACTCTCTGCTGAACCAGAGGACACAAGCAAACTCTGGAATAGCTTGTGCCTAAGTCGGGGGACCAGGGAGGCCGAAGGCTGCTGAATCCCCTGAAAAACCCACAAACGGCGCTGCTTCCAAATCAACCAAACCAGCCAAGCCACGCACAGATGCAAAGCCCGCATCCTGAGAGAGGATCAAGAAGCCGGATATATAGCTAAATCATATATGGCTAAATGATTCAGTTCTCTTGTAGGATTTATTATGGTGGGGGTATTATGGCATAGTAATTGCAAATGGCTTCTTTGTGGAGTTTGTCAAAGTGGTATTAGATGTTGGTGATGTGATATAAATATGGTGTTTAAGAATTGAATTGAATTGAATATTTGTTTATCATCCACAAAGGCCAATCGGCCTATGGGACCCAATACAAGAATGCAAACAGGTGTATTACCGCATGGATTAAAAAATTCTCGAAGGGAAAAACCGTGACAGCATGAAGACTGCTGACAGACTGTATAAACATATATGAAAGAAATATGTACAAGTCAAGTGGTGGTCCGGGGGCATATCTGAGACCTCATATCCATAACCTACTGTATGTATGATCCTAATGAGCGCACTGAAACCGTGCCCATTAGCATGTGTAGCGGCTCGTTGGGCTTGACCAATAAAGTGTAGGGCATCCGGATCTGATCATACGCCGAGCAGGTCTGAAAACTGTGACATTCATCCTCGATGACTTCCATCTGGCAGCAATGACAAGTCCTGTCTTGGCGTGACTCTCATATCTATCTGCCTGTCTCAATTCGAAGATGGTGGGCACCCATGCGAATGGCGATGAGCCTGCGCTTTTTCATGGGCAGATACTTAAACGCAGGTAGCATTGTGGACCTGGTGCCAGCGTAGGATTTATTTGCTGCTTGTAATGTGCTATTTTGACTTGCTCTAGGGCACTGGGATCCCAAAGCTTGCCAAGGAAATAAGTGTCAATGTATGCCTTAGGTTATCTCGATCTGCCTTTCTTCCACTTGTATGCACGTGCTCTTGCACATTCCATCTTGCTAGCCACTGAGCCCTTTTGTCCTTCCAACATGCCTTGAGGCACTGCGGTCCCATTGCCACGGTGTAAGCCAGGTTTGGGGGACGGACATGTCGTCCATCCGAACCACCTTTTGGAAATAGACGATGTGCCTCTCCATGTCGGACCTCTGATGTGTTAAGAATTGTAATCGTCAGGGTTCGGATCACCGTGCAGGTTAGGATATGTTAAGAAAACCTTGTATTTTAAACTTCCTTTGAAGAGCTTGGTGGCCTGGCTTACATAAATTTAGTCCCAAAGTGAGAGATCTTGGTCGTGAAATAGATGCTCCAACTGGAAGAGGACTAGGCTACATATACTTTGGTGCAACTATGCAATTTGTGTGTCGTGGAGAGCTCCTTGTAAAACTATAAGAACTGAAGAAAAAGAGGTCTAGATATGGGATGTACAGAAGATAAGATAAGATAAGTTAAGATAGTATTTTTAACGTCGCGCCACAAAGGCAGCATCCAATTGGACATGCGACGGCCACAAGGCAGTACAAGGGGGACCGAAGTCCTTGAACAGTACAAGGGGGACCGAAGTCCTTGAACAGTACAAGGGGGACCGAAGTCTTTAAACAGTACGGGGACCAAAGTCCTGGAACAGTACGGGGGGGCCGAAGCCCATGGACAACAAGCATGGCCACCACGGCCCGGATGAAAAAACCCCCATGGGGAAAAATCGTAGCCGTGGTAGTCAGAGCTGCCCACAAATCCAAAAATCCACGTTGTTGCTCTGTATGCTGAAATCGCGTCCTAACTCACCAAGATAGAACCACAATTCCACCTACAGCGCAACAAGCAAGTACATCCTCCGCCATCGCGCTAAAACCTGGGCAAATAGGTGCTGATGCATATATGTCGGTGCCGACATATGGAGCAGCTCGATCAAACCGCTAGACCATAGAACCACAACCAGGAACAAGCCGAGTCCCTAATTCCACCTCGCGGCGCTGAAACAAAACAGAACTCGACAGGCGCTAGTACAAGCGCATCAAGCTAAACAGATTAGGGCACAAGGCCCCAGGGCGCTTGCACCTGCGCTAAGGACAAGAGCAAGGAAGGCGCTGGCGCCTAGCACCAGGCGCCCAGGCGAAGAAGAGGTAAGGATCCTTGAGAAGTTTTTTTTTTTTTTGAAGAACTGTGTTATGAATATATTACAAGAATGCTAATGTTACATATCGAGTGAGGATCCTTGAGAAGTTGGAAGCTTTAGCTGAGGAAAACATCATTTACAAGGCTTTGAAGGAATGGAGAGCATAAAGAGTGGTGAAGATGCAAGTGCAGCTCTTGTCTATGCAGATTTCTTTGAAGAGGAGGTTGATCATGTAGAAGCTGAGGGTGAGGAGGAGCCAAAGACGTATGAATTTGTTGCAAATGCGCCTCTGCCTGATGAGAAGAAAATTGAAAGAATGATACTTGAAAAGAAGAAGCATGAGCTTTTGATCAAGTATTCTAGTCAAACGCTTATAGAGGAGCAGAACTAAGGGATTATTGGCAGCACATATTGTTGATCTTTGACTCATTATGGATGTGGCAATATATTCCTGAATATTCAATGCACCTAGGAATGCAGAAATTGCAGAGAAGAAAGGCGGTTTTTGTTTTACAGGCTCTAGAAGAAACAAGCTATTTATGAAAGCCACTCCCTTGTGAAGCTCATTTGTGAATATTATGTCTTCTAGAATGCCCATAGTTGTCGCGTATAAAGTTGCAAGATTGGGCTTTTTATGTGGCACCAAAGATTGAGGAGGAAGATATAAGATAGTACAAAGAAAAAAATAGAAAGGTTCATCCACTGTTGTTGTATGGCTTTTCCAAGTTACATTCTACATGTATGCTATATGTTATTTGATATTGAATTCAAAAGCTCGGAACTTGGATCTTCTAGTTTTTTTATGTGTTTATTTGTTATTGAATTCAAGTCTTTAGAGACAATTAAAAAAAAAAATCTATGCCTTGCACTACAAGAGATCGGGGTATCTCGCGACGTCAGATCGCACTCTGTGTGACGTCACGTTGCAAATTGCGACGCCATGTCGCATTGACGTTGCAAGCAGACACGTCACGTGCGACGTCCCATCACGTCGCCTACGAGGCGAGGCGACGCCGAGGCGATGTCACATCGCATGCGACGTAGCTGACATGGCCAGTGACACATGACGTGGCAAAATCTATCTGACGTGGCATCCATCTCTGCACGTGTCCATTGGCCACGTCGTCGCATGCGACATGGATGATGTGGCAAACGAATACTTGACGTGGCTCACCGACACGTGACGTGGCGTCCGACTTCGACGTGATGTGTTAAAGTTGACCGTTGACTGACGTCGCGTGCGACGTCTCTAAAACTTGAGTATATAAACCAAGTAGCCGGCCTTTGTTGTTAGTGTTTTTTCCCTCCTTCTAGGCGCCCTTGTTATTCTACCTCTTCCTAGCATGATAGGAAAGTACATAGTGGTTAAAATTATCAGCGTTGAAGCAACAAACAATGTTTGCATTGGGAATTAGAGTTAGCAATGATGCACATCTTGGGAACTACTTCATGAATGGTAATGCAATTGCAATAGATAGTTCTTATAAGGTAATATGTCATCACAAGATAGCAAAAAATTTAGAAGTGCCTCAAAATATACAAAATTAACATGCAAGACTATAAGAAGTTTGATATATAGAACTAGTGAAGGAACATCGTTTTCTACAATATTTGATACAAGAAAAATAAACAGTTGAATACAAGTGAAATCAAATTGGAAGCAAAATGAAAAGAAAAACTCAACATTACCATTAACTAAGACCTGCTTGATGGTTATGACAATATAAGACCACCAAATTAAGATGCAAAATTAGCCAGATGTAAAAGTTGACACATCAAAATGTCTACATATATATCGTTATTGGATGTGCACCAGTAAGAAGAACATCTGCAAGGACAATGCTCTAGGAGTGGCCATATAATACTTTTTAGACTAGAAGATGGGCATAAATTATTCATGTATTTCCGATAGTTTGTAGAAGTAGAAAACTCGAGTTGCTCGTTGCTTATGTAACTTGGAAAAAAATGATATACAAATGACTCGGAGAAAGTTTAAGCATATGTAATCTCACTCAATCTGTTAAAATGCAGTATCTAATCTGGAGTAGCACTTTCCCTTTAGTTTATCTAGCGACAACAAAAATCCAATTCACACCTTAGAAATGGAAGGAACTAGCTTTCCAGCCATAATACTTGGTCTGGCAATACCATCTGTTATATCATAATCATATTACTGTAGATTATTACATTAATAAGTCCTGCAATTTACTGATTTTAGTGTGAGGAAAGGTCCCTATTTCTGATTGCCAATCACATAGGACTCTTTTTAATAATCATTATCTGCAATTGTTGCCTTCAATGTAGGAAAATGTGTACTGCAATGCAAGCTTGGAACATAGTTTCATTGTGGCAAGCCATCTGCTGTATATCCCTCGCATGGTGTTGACTACGCATGTGGCTTCTTAAATAAAGGGCAAACTAAGATCCAAGTTGAAGGGCCGTATATTATCCACCAAAGGCATCTCCTAGAATGCAAACATTTGGTCTCTGAATTAAAAAGCAACCATCATAAAGTCTTTTGTTATTTGAACAAACATATAGATAGTTACACAAAGTTAGAAGTCAAATTACATGCAAGAATTATCTTGCTTGCTATTGTGTCATGTGATTTCCATGCACCGGAGGATATAATAGAAAGGCTTTTTCCCTATAACCACTGTATTCAACATGGAGGAATTTATTCTTTTGTAGAGCCCATGACGATGTTTTATGCAGTCACTTGATCTAAAATTTGGAGTTGAAAGAGCTAGAATTCAAGTTTCAGAAGCTTCTGATTCATCCTCAACAGTCAGATTGTTCCATATGTGCATATGTGCTAGAGCTGTAGGTATAGTTAACGAATCATGAAGGAGTTTTGTAGATCAAGTAACCACTTGGTCTATTTGTGTGCGAGCCATTCTAGGCCTCACAATATTAATAGTTAGATATTTACTTTATTATTAACCACTTGGTCTATTTGTGTGCGAGCCATTCTAGGCCTCACAATATTAATAGTTAGATATTTACTTCATTATTAACACTGTATCTTATTATTAGGTGCATGCCCTTCAAGGCATTATAGATGTAACACATGAATCTTTAATACTATTATCTTTTGGTATTGCTTCTCCTCTTTCTCTTGTTATTCAATTGTTTAAGATGGTATCAGAGGGGGCAACGGTTTCATATGTGGAGGGATTGGAACAAGGACGCTTTATGTGTTCGATGGAACAGGTTATCCTGCATGGAAAACAAAGATGAAGATTGTACTCTGAAACGACAAAGTTATTGGTGTTGTGTTAGGAGCGGTAGTACGTCTTCAACAACCTGAAAAACACCATGCTCATAATAACATGGTTTATGACGCTCATGCTTTGATGATGGATTCATCCACTTATTTCATAGTTGACTCAGGAGTAACTTCACACATGACCTATGCCAAAGAGCATTTGGTGAATTATTTTCCTATTCCCATTCCAAAATTGATGTAAATTGGTGACGTTACTTGTCATAAAGTTGAAGGTACTAGAGATTTGCGTATGCGGACCTCATCTGGTATTTTGATTCTTGGAGGTGTTCTCCATGTTCTTGGATTGCACAGTACATTGCTTTTGGTCTCTCACCTTGCTGACTTAGGTGCTGTGGTGCAGTTTGAGTGAAATGTTTGTCACTTTATTGTTGATGGTTGCGTACTACTGCTCACCGCATGGAAAACCTCTATCAAATTAATCTCACTGATGACTTCGTGAATATGGTGACAGATAATAGAAGTAGTTTATATTTGTTATGGCACCGCAAGTTTGGTCATGTTAGTTTTCCTTATCTTGTGGCTTGATTCCAGAGTAGTTGGTCCAGGGCTCGAGCCATCTCTGGACAATGCCGTAGCAAGTCCTTGACTAAGAGCTGCTTCTCGAACCTACGTTGAACATACAACTGTTCGAAAGAAGGTCTCAGTGTGTTACCTTCCCACAGATGGTCCATATCTAGCAATCTCTTCAGAGCCTTGACTCGAACAATGTTCGTTTTCAGCCATGCTAGCATTTCTTCGTCGGATGTACCCCCCTCCTCCCAGATTCCAGGGGGTACACGACACAGCTTCTGTATCATTGAGCAAGAGAATGTTTAGAACCATTCCAATTTAGTAGTTAAAAAATCATGAAACCGAACGGAAACAAATTAGAACTTACTCATGAAGGTACAAATGTTGTATTCCTCGGCAATGTTGGAACCCTCATCTCGTTGAAGCTCATTATGCACCACTAGAATCTCAGTAACCTGTTGCAGGGCCTGTCGAGTAAACACCATCTTCTTCGATCGCCCTCAAACGAGTTCAAGCAAGGTTCAAGCAACACATATATATAGGACACTTAGAAGAACCGTTGCAATGACCGTTGCAGTATACAGCCTCGGTATTTGCTCTTGGATATCTGTACTTTGCCCTTGGATATCTGTACTTTTATACATAATGCTTTCAGCACACAAACAATATGTACATTATTTTGCTTTAAATAGACAAGTACACGCAATAGTAAAGGTTAAGTATCTTAATTAACTAAGCGATCTCCAAACGCCGATCACGAGCCGACACACGATCATGGCGATCCATTGACTTGCTTAAAACGTCATACCCAAGGTCACATGTTCAACGCCTCATTGTGAAAGTGGCCATGCATCATTGTAAGGTAAGTGGTGGAAGGACCCACTTCAGCCATGTTGAACGGTGGGGGCAGGACCCATCTGAGTGTGTTGTAAATTGTCCCATAAACTACGACTTTCCGTAGACGTTAAAATGCCATCTATCTATTTTTTTGTCTGTCTTGCAATGTAGTATATATTGACACAAATGAACCACACAAATACCTTGAAGTCAAAAGAACAATTGAAACAAGTCCTAGTTTCAAAAACTTGTGCTGAAAACACACCATTGCTTATTGCATTTTGGCAATCCGTAGTGCTTTGGCACCTTGTTTTTAATACTGCATCTATTCTTTTGCTCTACTCGGGAACATAGAGCATCTAAGAAATTGAATCTTCTGAAACTGAATAATATAAGAGTTGATATAGTGATAAGGGTTTACCAAAGCTTGCATATATTTGCTATGGCTAGATGAAAGTAATGGCCTTAAAGTCGATGCTCTAATGGCATTGCCCTCTTTACATGTTAATGGGAGTTTAATCATTTGCAATGTTATTTAAATGCATGTTTAGTATAAGAAGGAAGGAAGGAAGGAAGGAAGGAAGTATATTTTAACGTCCACGGAGGCCAAAGGCCTATGAGACGGTACATGCC
>JAANSK020267094.1:0-11917 GCA_011763485.2 Isoetes engelmannii
CCTATTATCAAAGTAAACTAACATGTTATGGCCATAACAAGAATTGTTATCACCACAGACCCTGGACAGGGTGTTAAGACTGATAATGCTCTATTTTGGGGCCGTTATGGGCAAGCAAATGGCCTAGGCCGCACCAAGCAAGCGCAGCTGCAGTGCGGCCGAGGCCATTTGCTTGCCCATAACGGTCCCAAAACAGGGCGTTATCTAGCCCATAACACACCGCTAATTCATAAAAGCCTAAGTTGTTATCAAATGGATGGTTGATATCATTATGATGGTGATCTGACGGTCCAAAACTCTCGAGGCGGGGTGTTAAGGAAGATAACACCCTGGCCCTCGAGCATTACAGTTGTAACGCTCTCGAGCCGAGGCGTTATGTACCCCATAAAAGAAGGGGGTGCGTATTGAAGGACAGATGACACATAGGTCTAGCAAGCTGTCATTTTGCGAGAAGTGGGTTATGTTATTAAGGGCAAGATTCGAGTTAATTTGCAATTTTCCGTGGCACTTCTCTATTTGGACGTTGCGCTTAATGGCCAAGCTGCGGGATTAAGCCAATGTCAACAAGATAAGATAAGATAATATAAACATTTTAGCGTCCGCAGACAAGGTAAGGGAGGCAGAAAGGCCTACTGTTCTTCCGAAATAGGCAAGGGGAGGCAATTTCGCCTTATTTCGGCCTCGTCTTACAAGACGAAATGGTCTCCTGCTTCTTGCTGCTGTCTATTACTTGTTTTTTACTTCTGTTGGCATCAAACAAACACGACATGGGGATGGCAAATTGCCTCCCCATCGCCTATTTCGTAGGAGAAGGGCTGAGAGCAGGCCCTTATGCACGGCTCGGGCTGGCTCGCCCTGCCGGGCTCGCCAAGCCCTTACCGCGCATAAGGGCCTGCTCTCGGCCCTTACCCCTTCCATAAAAGAAGAAGAAGGGGAGGATTTTGAAGGATTGTTCGCCATATGACACATAAGGGGCTCATGGAGCAAGCTGTCATTTTGCAATGTGTGCACGGTAAAAAAAAAAGAATAGAACATCGAAGAAACATTTTGGGCCAAGCCAAAACCAAATATAGAAAAGCCGTAAGAAAAGGAAGGAACAAATCCAGACTAATCCCATCGGGATAGCAAGCAGGCAAGGGAGAAGAAGATATGGAAACGGCAGTACTTCCGGCATGGCAGGTAAATTACGGCCCCGAAGCAGAGGAGCGCCAGGATCTGAAGCCGCGCCTCAATCCGAATGCAAGGCAGCTCGATCCCCAATTTCTGGCCAGAGGCAGCTGCGCCAATAATAATCAAAACGGCCCAGATGGTTCCAAGGCCAAAACCATCGGAGATGTAAGACCCTTAAACCCTTCCGGTCTTAAACCCCTCTTCTGTTCTTTGTTCCCGTTTGTTTTGTATTTGTTTTTTCCGCTTAGCTGAATTTCGTTTTTTTTTTTTTTTTCAACATTTTCCTTATCCTTTGTTTGTCCCAAGGCTCTAGAGGAGGCTGCCAAATTGTCCCCCTCCAAACGCCTTGAGCTCAAAGATGTCCGAGCCATCCAAAGCGCCGAAGCTCGCGCCACCGGCATCCCGTCCGGCGTCCTTGGTGGCCCTGGAGCTTATGCTCTTCACCTCTTCCAGCATTCTAACAAGGCTACCCTTGCTGATGCTCTCCAGGTTCCTTATCCCCTATCTATATTTTAATTTCAATAGTTAATAGTTTAGTTCCGTTCAATTCAATTCAACTCAATTTATAGTTCTCTTTTATTTGGTGTAGGATGTTAAACGAGTTCAATTCAATTCAATTCAATTCAATTCATAGTTCTCTTTTATCTGGTGTAGGATGTTAAACGTTTCCTCCCCAGTGACAAAGTTATTTGCCACCGTGATGCTAGTCGCATTCGTGATGCCGAAGCTCGCAATGACCCCCTTGGTCGAATCGATCCCCATGGCGTTGCCGCTTGTGTTCACTCCGCAGCTGAATATAACATAGAACATGGCTTTGCACCACCTCTCTCCCCTGCTGATGTTCCAATGGGTGCAGTTGGTCGAGGTTTTCCCATATTTCCACTACTTAGTGCATGATGTATGTGAATCACATTTTCTTGTATATATCCATACATGTCCTTTTGAATTTCAATTCTGATGTCTTTACACATTTTTTTTTATATGTACACCTTCATTCCGAACTCATTTGCAAGCTCTTATATATAGAAAATGTCTTTTCGATGAAGTTGTTGGTTATCTGGTGTACTTAAAAGTTTGCTTGTCAAGATTGTGGGGATGTTTCAAGTTGCAATTGATTGTTCTATTTCATGGGGATATACCGTGATAGTGCTTTGTGGTTGTTGTTTTACCAATGGACATTTCTTATATTTTACAAGAAAGTTTATTGCGACAGCAAGGCCACATCGAAGATCTCTTTATATCAACTCATTTACTGGTTTGATTTACAAGAAAGTTTATTGCAGCAACCAAGGTCGCATCGAACATTTCCCCATACCAACTCAATTACTTTTTTGAATTGTCAAACGTTTTCCTATACCGACTCAATTACTAATTTGAATTATATCTAATCCTAAAATAATGCAACTGCAAAAGACATTCTAAAGCATATGGGTTTCAATCGTCTTTTGTTTTGGTGACATTTGAGCACAAGTTATATTAAAGGTTATTTTTTTTTTTCCTTTAGATTTTCTAAGATTCTTTACATCCTCTGAAAATGCTCTCTGAGTTCCTTGTTAGTTCTTTAAAATCCTATCAAAATTCTCAAGGCTCTTTAATTCCTTTAAATTCTTTCAAGATTCTCGATATCATCTCTGATTCTCCAACACTTATGGATTCCATCAATGTTCTCGTAGATTCTTTGAAATTCTTTTAGGTACCCTTAACATTTCCTGACTTCCTTCCGGATGGGGCTACTCTTTTGAAACCTCACGATGACACTAAGATTTCCTAATACTCTATGAAGATTCCTTATATTCTCTCAAATTCCTTGAAGAAACTCCTAGGATTCCTTTATAATCTGTGATATTCGTTTAAAGTTCTTTTGAAAATAATGGGCCATGTTCTACTACGACGACTCTTTTGAAAGCTCTCGATGAGTCGAGTCCAATGATGCCACATCTGCTCAGATTTGGCATTGCAAGCTACATGTGTTTGAAGTAGTTTGTAAGCATTTTATGCAATCTTAGTTAGTGCTAATTCCTCCTTAGTGCTAATTCCTGGCCATTGATGGCCAGGATATTCCATACAAGATTCCCTCTAGAGGAATCTTAGCCATCCCAAAAAATTCGGGTTGTTCCAAATCCCAATTTCCTAGTCAGCATATGATTTCGAACCTTAGGCTCCGAAATCAAAGATACAGTGAATCCCCAGTTAACCATACCCGGGTGACCCATAGCTTGGAGACGACCCACTTGCCGTGGAGCCATAGCCTTGGGATCCAGAGCTTGCAATGCTCCCTATGCCTGGTTAATATGGAGCTTGGGCAGCTGCTTAAATAATTCTTCCCATCGCCACAAACTGCAGCACTAGCAAGCACAGAGGACAATAAGCATAAGCAAAAAAAACAGAGCTCAAAGCTCAAAGCAATCTGCAGATCTCATAAAATGGGTGTTGCTGCCTTCACAGGTACATTCATAACCAAGAATTGCTACAACAAGAATTTGGTTGACAAAGGGAAGCAAGCAATTCATGCGGGAATTCAACCCGCAAAACCAAGCTCCTTAACAAACGAAGTTGCTCCTTCACAAACCCCTGTCAGGACGGAACAACAGCAAAAAAAAACCCCCTCCAAAGAAGGCCTCTTGCTCCTCCTGTCGCCTCCTCCATCCACAAACCTGCTGCGATTCTACATGCTGCTCCAGACTCCAGTCTCTGAAACTCGCCATACCTGTTGATTTTGCCATACCTGCTCCAGCGCGACCTAATCCGGCGATTCTAAATGCCACTCCTCCAGTTCGCTTCCTCCATCGCCATACCTGCTGCGGCCACGCCGAAAATAGCAACGCCCTATTCTGACTCCCAGGAACCCTAATTTCAGAAAAAAAAAATTAAGAGCAACCATTACAAACCCCAAACCCAACATGCCACGTCCTCCCACATACGGTTTTGCATACAAATACATACGGTGCACCATTCCAAACCTTATGTTATCCCGTACGTTTTTGTTCTCGTGGGAAACTTATACAACGTGTCATCCGAACATTAATTGTGGTGCCATTAATATTTGATGACATATATCATATAATTGCCTTTCATTATTTGCCAAAACTTCAATTCTCCTTCCTCTTGTAAACCTATATAAGCATAAAAGCTAGATGACTATTGTACCGGGACTTTGGTCCCTTTACTGTGTGGTTTCCGAACTTCGGTCCCCGTTCAGTTTCAGGACTTCGGTCCCCTTCTGTACTTTTCGTCGCATGTCCAATTGGATGCTGCCTTGTGGCGCGACGTTAAAAATGCTTATCTTATCTTATCTATGCAGCGGCCAATATTGGCAAAGAACAAATGTGGCTTAAAAGGATATTTAAATAGCACCCGGAGTACTTGGCTCAAAGAAAGGCAAAAATTGAAAGCTCCTTTAAACGTGTCTAAGAATCTTCTAAAGAAGGTTGGGAACAAAATATGCTAACCTGTCAAGATTATAGCAAAGCATCTTAGATATAACACTAAAGAATCATCCTACAATCCTTCTATATATGTTAAGAATATAAGATAAGATAGTTGTTTTCCAAGCTGAATTTAAAAATATTCAAAACTTTGTCTATATTAAGGAACAAAAAAAAGATATCATTTTTTTCTAGAGAAAAAATGGCAAATGTCTAAGGGCATAAGCACATTCTTACTATAGGAATAGCTTGATAAATTTGAAAGGATGGCTTGCCTAAAGGGAGGTGCATCATTTAGTGTAATTCTAGCCTATCCATGTTTCTTCCACCTGATGTGGCGTAATCTCTAGCCGTTAAGTTCTTATTTTTCCATCCTGCGGCTAGGAAAAATAGAAAATCCCCTGAAATTTGCCTGTGCCTCCTTCGCCCATGCCCGATACCAGATTCAAATCGAACGGCACCTGTGTTTATTTTTTATTTTTTATTTTTATTTTTTTTCTTGTTTTTCTTCGATATTTGGAGCAAGAATGTCAAATGAGATGCTTGGAGGGTTCGAAGTTATGTAGGGCATTATGGCCAAGGGTATAAATCACGTGAAGAGGCTTTGCAAGGGCGGACAATTAGATGATCCTTTCAAGCAAGCTGGTGCCATCTCACGGAACAATGTATATCACATCATATGTTGCAAGAATGCACCAGACAAGAGGACTTTGAGCTTCCCAAGAGCCTTCAGCCCCTTATTGTTCAAAGTGGGCAGGATTCCATTGTCGTTCTTGGAGACCATATTATACGCTTGTTTTCCTATTGTGGGTGCTTGCTTTAATCAAATCAAGCATTCCAAAAGATCATCGAGCCAAATTATACTCCCAAGGGATTCACCTATATATATGCCGGATATGGCATCTGCGTTCCTAGGGTAATAAGAAAATCCCATATGTACCACTCTTCACAACAAAAAACCCTTCTGATACATCCCAGTCATCCCCTATATTTATAACCCATAAAGTATTTCTACATACCCTGGTTGGTATATTTATTGAACCATATAGAACTTTACTTAATTCAATGAATCTAGTGAAGATGTTGTTTATATACGATTAAAAACAAGAACTTGGTTAATAATGAAGACTCCTTTGTGTATCTCCTACGCAACTAAGAAAAAATATGTGTATTTTGCAGAATAAGTATACGTACACAATTAGTAATAAAAAAACTCGTTTCTTCCATGCTGATGGTTTTTACACAAAGCAAATGTAAAATCCCCTTGATTATACTCTTGGATTGCAATCATTTCAGCTCATTCCAACCTTGAACATGCAGATTTAGCACTTGAATTGTACACAAGAATGCAGCTATCGAGCGTAAATTGTCACAATTATGTTTATCTTGTTGTGCTTAAATCATGTATTGCAACATTGGACTTTAGACAAGGGAAAAGTATGCATTCTCAGACTATACTGCAATTGGATGTTTCTCTAGGCAGTATGGCTATTAATATGTTATACTAAATGTAAAAAGCTGGCAGGATCAGGGAATGTTAATGATGCTTTGTTGTGTCAGAGGGGTGCTATGATTACAGGATGCTCAAAATGATGAAGACCTTTTAGTTCTTTTGAAGACCTTTTAGTTCTTTTGAGCCAAATAATGTATTATTTTCGAGCATACTGAAGGCAAATAGAAAATCTAGAGAGATGTAGAGCCAGAGAAGAGCACATAATGGAATTTGATCTCAACTCAGATGTCGTGGTTGGAAACTCCCTCATCGACCTGTATGCAAAATGTGGCATCTTGTAGAAATCACAAAAGGTTTTTTCCAACTTGCCAATTAAGATGCTGTATCCTAGAGTGAATTTATTGCAGGTTGTGTTTAGCATGGAAAGTTTTTTTTTGCCATAAACTGTTTTTACTAGATGCAAAAGGAGGGCATAAAGCCAAAGAAAATCACGTTTCTTAGCATTATGAAAGTATGTGGCGGACTATGTGATAAAGAGCTAGGTAAGGCCATTCATGATGAGATCCTTAAGCATGAATACAAATATGATGTTGATGGACGATGGACCCTTTTGATATATATAGCAAGTGCGGTATGTTGGATAATTCAGTTATTGTTTTTAACAATTTTGCAACTAGAGATGTCTTGGAATGCCTTAATTCCAGGTTATGCCCAGAAGAATAAAGCTTTTCTTGCTATTGCTTTGGAAGAAAGGTATAATGCCAAACAAGGTTACAATTTTGAATGTTTTCACGAGATGTAGTACTAGAGAAGTCATTGAATGGGTTAGGCTTATCCACAGTTGGATCTTAAAGGATCTGCTTGATGTGGATGAGGTTATTGGCAGCCTGTTTAAAAATATAATGCCAAATGTTGCAAATTACAGGAGTCATAGAGTATTTTTGCCAATGTGTCAATCCCAAAAAGGCATTCAGTATCTTCCCAATCTTATTGTACCAGCAGACTTTTGCAGAAAAATAGTTTTGGATGATTGTAGGCATGATGGCAGTTTTTGTAGATTTTTGCAGTGCTGAGTATCGTTTTAGATATGCACAATGGTAGTTCCACCACTAGATTAAAATAAGGTGGGGTTCGATCCTTCATACAAGGGTTGCTAGGGACATCTTCATAGATAATCCTATAGTTGTATTGCACTCCTTGATTGGAACTGATCTGATTCACATTAATCTAGCATCTTTCAAATCAGAGTGGTATATTTTATTGAGGGCAATTGGGAAGTGTATCCACCATAGGTGGCTCTGTTGTTCTTGTACTGAAGTTTTCCTCTCTGGATGCACATATGTCTCTTCTCACACTAAACATTTTGATTTGTGTAAGTGGGTGATACAAGTTCAGGGGCACAGGAAAATACACCACCGAAAATTCCAGCGACCCCCTTGTGATATCATAAGTAAGCAATATACCTTGAAAAGAGTCATATAGTTATTTTGTCCTTATAGAATGCTTAGAATGTATTAGCCATTAAGAAAGATTTTTATAAGCCAACTAACGGTTTATAATTGTGGAAGGTCTTATACAATTATAAATCATGTTCCAGCTCAACATGGGGCAGTGGCTGCAGCATCTACGCTTGCCCCTTCTATATTATTGAGCGGTGGCTGTGACATCTAGTTTGGCTTGTGTAGAAGGCAAGCATAGACGCTGCAGCCATTGCCCATGTTCCGCTGTATCGTTTGCGCCGAATATGCCCAACACGTCCAACACGACAAGGAGACACTAGCGCACAAAAGTAAGGCCAACAAGGTTTTTATCTCAAACAGATTAACATTCTCCAGGCAGCCAACCCACCCAGCCACACACGCTAATGCATCAGTTCGTCGAATAAAGGTATTGGGTGAGCACTCAAGGAGCAACAAGGGCGGAGATGTAGATGCCATAATGTGGTGGTCCGAGGCCTCCTTGAGGAAGTAAAAGAAGATATTAGGGAGAAGATTTTGACAATGATCCTCTTTAAAATTAGCTTCAATGATATAGTTAAGGCAAGCCATCTTCGGATTCAACACCATGACCAGCCACGCATTGTGAAATAACAATGGCAGATTCAATTGCCAAAAGTGCCATATCCATCAGGGGTCTAAGCTAGATGACACTCCATGCATGTGGACTATGATCTCACACCGCTGTAGTAGGAGTCACGTCATCGAGAGCTAACTCATGTAAAGGACATAATAAAAATTGGTGCCACGGTTACGCTTGTTTAGGGCAAGATCATGAGTTTTGGTCCTCCTACCTAGACTTTACAAACCCTTCGCAAAATGAAATAGCTGGATCATCTACTGATGCAACAACTGCCTGCCCCACTGCTCCTAATGATGTTGCTGCCTCCCTGCAACTCCTCGGGCTCTTCCCCTTATGACTGCCACTTCTACAATCCTATGGGGTGTTGCTACCACACATGCTGTTGTTGCAACTCCCCTAGTGTTGCTGCTGCAACTCCTCCTATCGCCAATTCGAAATAGGGATTGTGTTTGCATATGATTTCTTGGAATTGTAGGGTTTTGGTGGCAGAAGGAGGGTAGTATAAACTCCATAGCCAAGGATATGGGCTTCATTTCCTAATGGAAATCTAGGAGCATGATGGTCAGAGGATAGTGGGTCTGTTGGGCTATTAGCACTATTCATTGTTTAATGTTTGCACACGCAATCAGGAACTTGACAGAATAGCCTATTACTATAAGATAATGTTGGCACCTTCAGTTTTCTTGCACAAGGCAGACAGATACAATCATGACATGTGGATAAGGGTGCAGAACCAGAGTGGAAAACCCCTCTTTATGGTTTTTTAGGTAGAATGGAAACTTGTGCAGATTCACTACCAAGCTCTGTCTGGATCATGATATGCCTAACTGCTAATGGAAGAGTAAATTATAATTCTGCAACTTTTCACATTGGAGCAACAAGCTGACATGCTGCTTGCAGTTCTTCTAAGTGCCACAGAAAACTTTTTTGGGGGAAGATGCACAAGAAGACCTTCATGATCGACAAGCTTTTCTTGAAGTAGGTGGTTAAATGCTCAATGCAAGAGCTTAAATGCTAGTGGATGATCATGCTAATAATTAATTCAACTCTTTAGTTGCAGGCGATCAAACAATACAAAGCTTTCCTCAAGTGCAAAGACATAGTAAAACATCAGTGGGAAATGGTCTACCACCTAAATGGTCACCCAAAGCATTATGGAAAAAGGTACTGCAGGACCTTTGCAACCTATTAGAAACATCTCTGTAGGACAGTGGGAATAGTACTTGATGCAGCTTTACGATCATTTGAGGTTCGCAGTGACATTCCAACACATACCATCCTAGCACTGGAGGTAATAAGGAAGATGCTACTCAAAGTTTGCAACGTCTCCCAAACGGCAAGGCCGCAGATTTAGATGGCATGCATGCGGAATTGTTAAAATGGGGAGGACCATGGATTGTCACCGTCCTTATTAATATGCTAAACGTGGCCTTTTTGGAAGGCTTCCCCTCACAAGATACCTTTAGCAAAGTGGTTTTGATACATAAGGCAGACGATGCTCCATTGTCCAGCCAGCAACTACACAATCATGGTCAGTTCATTGGCGACGAAACTGCTCGTCGAAATTATTGAGCTCTCACTGGCAACAGAGGCAGAAGTAGCAAACATTTGTGCACCTGCATAGGAAGGTTTAGACCCAAACCTTCCATTATAAATCATTTTTTTACATTACGAGCCTTAATGACAAAATTTGTATTGCTGTTGTGGACTTTGCCAAAGCTTTTGATACGGTCCACAGGGAGAAACTATGGGAAAGATTAATATGGTTGGGAGTCTTTCAGGAGTTGCAAAATGCAGTGTATTGACTCTATGAAACATGCTCAGCTCGAGTGCCACCATCAAGATGGCTCATTGGCAGTTGTGTTGGAGTCTGCCATGGGTGCCCACTCCTCCACGTTGTTTGGCTTATGCATTGACCAGCTTGAGGATTAGCTTGCACAACATAAAGAAGGAGGAGTCAGACTCGTCCACTATATCATCCAGCAGTCGATATATGATGATGACATGGACCTCTTAGCTTACACCCCAACGAGCACGCTGCACCATCTAGATGTACTAAGTACATCAGACCACTGGGATTTGCATCAATTTGGCCAAACTAAAGTGCTCCTGGTGTCATCTTCAAGGCAATAGAGGTAACCTTCCTTTACTTACCAAGGTCAAGACATTGAAGTAGTGCAAACATTGTAATAAGGTCAAAGACCTCTGTTGTTAAAAAAATCTGGTCTAGGAAATCAGTCCTCCTCTCCTATAGTATCCTATGGCGAAGAAGTTGAGAGAGTGTCTAAGAGTACTAGGCCCAGAGTCTGGACTGCTATTCATGGATTGGCAAAGTGGTAGCAGCTCTGGACTCGACTGTATTGTATAAACACTTTTATCCTTTGAATATAATACAGATTCCTCTTGCCTTCAAAAAAAAAAAGAAAAAAAAAGGTAATGCAAACATACAAGTATCTAGGAGTGGAGTTCATTACTACCTTATACTGGGACTTGTATCAGGCATTGGGTGATGGCAAGCTAGAAGGCTTTCTGGCAATATAGAATAATGTCACAGAGCAGAGCTTTTACGATTGGTCATATCAGTCGCACTTGTTCAGGGTATTGGTAGATTCGGTGCTTTTGTATGGAGTGGACAGTGATATCACTTTCCACTTGGGAGGATTTGGAATGGGTACTGAAAGCGATTTGACTCAAGCACTTGGAGTCAAGTCCACAGTCCCATATCAAATTCTTCTGCAAGAGGCCAAGTTTCTACCTCTATAGAGAACTGCTTTGGAACGTCAAAGGGCCATGTGAACTTGACGTCATCCACACCTTCCTCCAGTATATCACAGACAGTCCTTTGATTCTATACTGCCATGAGTAATATGCCTAGGAGACTCACGCCTTTGAACATTGTCTACACAATAGCCATGAGTCTGCGACACCTTAAAACATGTTGAAAGGAGAAATGAGCACTCTAATTCTCCAGATGGAATGTGCAGGAGCGGGGTTGCATACAGGTGCATAACAATGAGGATCAAAATAGCCTGAAACAATATGTTGAAGCATGTTTCAAGTAAGCTTTGTGATAACAGTACTTTGGAGTTGGTAAAAACATCACAGTACAAGAATCAGATTAATCCCACACTTAAACACAAATTAAATGATTAAAGAAATTTAGTTACTCATTTGACAATGAAATAGGTTGCGATGATCGCCTGGAAATTAAATTGTTGTCTTGCTCGACAGAATGCAGCAGTTCAAGACACAATTTCCGTGTGGAAAATAAATGGACGTGATATTCAACGCTTTATTGCTATATATTTAGTGACTAGATAGCAATGATGACTCTAAGAATATAGACGAGAATGCATGAAAAGATTTCCAGCGTGATTTATCGAAGAACGTAAACGTGTCTTAAAATCTTATGGCTTGGGTACGCAAAATAGATGTAAGGCACTAAAAATAAACAACTTATGATGTCTAAAATCGCGGCGATCTAATAAACCCAAAACTTATCACAAAAAACATACATAATAGTTTTGTTAACGCAACACTTAAAAAAAACTAGCAAAAGGGCGCAACAGGAGTCTTGGGCAGTTTTAGCCTTGGATTTTTATATTGGCATTTCATTAGATATATCATTGAGTACAACATTTAGCAGTCATATTATTAGTTATAAATGAATATACACCATACACACTAGACATCTATAGGTGACGTATATGAACGTCATTATTTTAATTCGTATATAGAGTTTGTAGCAAAGTTTGGGTTTGTTTAGGTGCATCTTCAAATGCTTGCATGC
>JAANSK020267105.1:0-11916 GCA_011763485.2 Isoetes engelmannii
GCTTCTGGATATGTTTTCACAACCAGGAGACTGGGTTGTGGATGCATTTTCGGGTTCTGGCACGACCATTGCGTGTGCGTTGATATGCCAAAAGTACTAAATTTTGGGGTTTTTTAAAAAGGAATCTTTTTTGGACGCAATCGCACCACAGGTCATTAGTGCGATTGATCCGTCACCTTGTCATGTCTATATTCGTGCTATTTCTGATATGGCTCGCAGGAATCTTGTCATTGGGCTGCCCCTTTTCTCTCAGATTGATGTCCCTCTGTGCCATGCTTGTGTTCTTGGCAAACATCATAGGAGACCTTATGTTGCAATTGAATCTCGTGCCGAGAGACTTCTCCAACTCGTTCACTCATACATCTGAGGTCCTATGGAGCTCCTTAGTAGAAATGATAACAAATACTTCATCTCCTTCATGACGACCATATCCGCCGCGCTTCTCTTTTCTTCCTTAAAAGGAAAAGCCAAGCTCTTCAAGCTTTTGTATCCTATAAGCATTCGGTGGAGAATCAGTGTCACACTTCCATTCAGATTCTTCGCACCGATGGTGGTGGAAAGTATCTCAGTGATTTCTTCTACCAGATTTGTGATGAGGCTGGCATTGATCGGCAGCTCACAACTCGCTACACTCCTCAGCAGAACGGCGTCGCTGAGCGGAAGAACCACGCCCTGTGTGAAGCAGCAAAGACTCTTTTGGTTCAAGGGCATTTGACGTCTTCCTTTTGGGAAGAGGCTCTCTCTACTGTGGTTTATGTGCAGAACCTTCTTCCTACTGTGATAGTTCCTGGATCCACTCCACATGAAGTTTGGACTGGTTTTAAGCCCGATCTATCTTATCTGCGGACTTTTGGATGTCAAGTCTATGCTCATCTCCCTCATGAATTGAGACGCAAATGGGACAAGAGTCTTGATTGCAGGTTTGTGGGGTATTCACCAACCGAAAGGCATACAAATGTTGGGATCCACTCTCGATGAGATCATTCACTGTTCCGATGTTATCTTCAATGAATCCTCCTTTCCTGGTGAGTCTTGTTGAAATCTCCTTCATTGATGATGCCCTCTTAGTGCCTGGCCCTCCCTCTTCTGTCGATCTTGTCTTGTCCACTCCCACTCAAGACCCTGGTACTCCTGATACTCCTCCTATTCCTCCCCTTGAAACTGTTCATGCACCACCCACTCCAGTTGATGAGCAGCCCCCAGTTGATGAGTCGCCCCCTGTTCAAGATCAAGAGCAGCCTCCTACAATTCATCAGCCCACTTCCTTGCCTGCTTCCCCAATTGCATCTTTTTCCTTGCCTCCTCGCAGTCACAATCCCACTCGCAAGATCATTGAAAATGCCCAATGTAGTATTTTGGAATGGTGTTGCCTTGCTGCCCAAGATGAGCCCATTTCCATTGCCCAAGCCTTAACAGGAGCTGAGGCTTCACACTGGCATCAATCTACCTTGGAAGAGCTTCAATCCATGACTGATAATCATGTGTGGGAACTTGTGGATTTACCCAAAGGGAGACGTACAATTGATTGTAAATGGATCTTCACAAAAAAGTTTGATTCTGCTGGCCATCTTACTAGATACAAAGATCGGCTTGTTGCTAGGGGTTTCACTTAAATTCCTGGTTTGGATTATGATCATACCTTTTCACCAATTATTCATATGGATAGTCTGCGTACTCTCTTAGCTCTTGCAGCCCGTGAAGACTGGGACATTGGTCAGCTTGATGTCCATACTGCTTTTCTCAATCGGGACCTGCAAGAGGAGATTTTTATGTCTCAACCTCCATGATTTATAGATGCTGCTCATCCTCATCGCGTTTGCAAGCTTCGAAAGGCCATCTATGGTCTTCGACAGGCTTCTCGTGCATGGTTCCTCAAATTTGATACTCTGATCAAACAATATGGTTTTTGCAGTGCCTATGCTGATCCCAACGTGTATATTCGGCGACAGGAGGCTCACATTACTTTGATCCTCCTTTATGTGGACGACATGTTGGTAATGGACAATTCTTCTTCTCAGATGCTCCAAGTCAAAGATTTCATTTTGATGCATTTTCAGATCAAAGATCTTGGTCCTGCTGCCTTTTTCTTTGGTCTGCACCTTGCTCGTAACCGCCTTGCTTGCTCTCTGCACCTAGCCTCGTTACACTCAGCTCATTTTAGAACGCTTTGGCATGCAAGATTGTAAGCCTGTATGCACTCCCATGGAACCCAATTTGCACCTTCTTCAGACCCCAATTGATGCATCTCCTGATCCACACGTTCCTTTTCGCTCATTGATTGGTATTCTTATGTATCTCATGATATGTACATGCTCTGATCTTTGCTACTCAGTGATCACACTCAACAAATTCAATGATAAATATACTTCCTATCATTGGGAGCTTTCCAAGCAAATTCTCCGCTATTTGAAAGGCACTGCAACCTTCTTCCTCTCTCCACATTTACAGATTCCCTTCCGTTTTGAGCTTTTTGAACCCGATAGATGTCAAAAACTTGTTCATGTATAGATACCACTGTCTGGATGCTTGCCTCAAATCATAAGTTGCCTTTGTCAATTTACACACCATGTCTTTTCCTTGCTCATAACCTTGTGGCTGCTCCATGAATATTCCTTCTTCTAAATCCCCATTTGGGAAAGCAGTTTTAACATTCATGTGCTCTATTTCCATATCTGTTGCACTGCAAGAGCTAAAAGTGTGTCCTCACGCTTGTCAACTTCACAATGGGCGAGAACGTATCTTTGTAATCTACTCCAGCTTTTTGCGTATACCCTTTCGCTACTAGACGCGTGCCTTATACCTTTCTATTGTTCCATCAGCATTCCTCTTTATATCTTAAAAAGCCAGTTACTACCAACCACATTTTTGCAATCTAGTCGCTTAATCAACTCATAAGTTTCTGTTTCTTGAAAGGATTTCAACTCGCTTTGCATTGCCTCCTTCCATTTGAGGGAATCAGGCTCCGTCATGGCTTGCTCTACTGTTTTGGGTTCCACCACACAAGAAATACCTTTGGATTTGGAATTCTCTTTGTCCTTCCATAAAGATCTGCATCAAATGGAAGTTCTATTTTAAGGCGCCCTACCTCTGTACGCCGCGTGTATCTTCTACTTGCCCTAACTTCTTGCTCTTCCTGTATTCTCTCATGCCCATCATGCGCATTGTCCGGTGCCTTAATGTAATGTCGACCTTCAAAGTCTCATGCACCACCTTGCGCTCTACTCCCGGTGCATGCGATGCACTATTGACCTCTATGGTCTCATGCACCTCATTCGGCTCAAACTCTCACTCCTCATCCACATCTAAAGGAATGTGTGCCGGACATCTTAGCACCGTTTCGTCAATTATAGGAAAAACTTGAATCTGTGGACCTTTTTAGAAATTGACGTGGACGCAAGACAAAAATGACTTTTATTGATCATGCTATACAATCAGTTGCGCTCATCGACTAGAGCTGCATAGGTCTCAGCTACAAGCTGTGGAATCTTGATGGTGTTAGGAAGCTTCTTCTTGTTGTTGTTGGAGCCCAGGCAAAGTCGATGGACTATATGTCGATCCGGTCACTGGCTATTGTTGGTCTCCATCTCTTCTTCCAACAATTCACGTAATTAGAAGGGTATACCTAGTTCCTCACCGGGACATGTTCCCACTAAGTCACTTGGATGGTCTCGAAGTTCTCTTTCTTGTCGTCCATCTGTGGTTTTTCTGTACTGTAACCTGCCAAGTAGGGCACAAGTCATCATCAAGTCGCTCCAGAATAAACATCCCACTGAAGTGGTAGTATTTCCAGTTTTGAAGTTTTCCATTTGAAATAGAATGCCAACTATGGAGGATATTTACTGCGTAAATTCGAAGTTTTCCTTTTAATGCATGACAGAGAGAGGTATTTGGACTTTGTTTTTGTTTGCAAGTGAGGTACTTGCTCCATCTCTGTAAATGTTCAATATATTCAATGGCTTCGCAAAGTTAAGTAGAGGGTTTTGGCAATTGAACCATTTTTAAGGTCCACGGCTTTGGACTAGACAGAGAGATACAACTATAGCTATATCAGAGACCAAATGTCTTCTTTTCACAATTCTGAAATACATTCATGGCATGGTAAAAGACCAAACGTCTTCTTTTCATAATTTTGACATACATTCATGGCATGGTAAGAGATCAAGTATGGCATGCATGGATTATGTCATTTAAAAGTATGTTGTTAGTAGTAGGGTCTCTCTATTTTATGTCTGCCCTTATATTAGAGAGTTGTTTTCAGTAATTGTGGTCATTTTGAACTGCTAACATTATCAGTGTTGTCCTAGATAATGATATTAGGAAATAAGTATTAGCTTCCTTTGTTCCTGGTCACATTTAGCTTATAGGCCAGAAATCGACTGTTTGATATAGAACCCAGTGCATATTTCACGCATCTAGGTACTTCAGAATTTAGAGACCAGTTGGTGAGCACGCCTTTTCGATATTTTGGAAATAGTTTAAAGGTTGTAAGTGCAAATAAAGGTGTAGAAAATTCGATCAAAATGATCAAACTGATTTTGTCACCTGCTTCCCAGACCTATGCTCACTATTAAAAACACTTCTTATGAAGAGTTATAGTGAGATTATTTCTTTTGCTCTTTGTATACAATTTTTACAATAATAGATCATGCTGTCCATAACTTAACATGGAACATGCAGAGGTAGCACTATCATTGGTGGCTCTATTTAAAGCGGGGCAGTGATTTATTTTTTATATATGCAATGATGGCATTTGCTTATGATAGGTAATGGCATTTGCTATTTTATCTTTAAACAGATGAGCAATCTTTGGAGATTTATCACATCACATATCTCCACAGTTTATGTTAGACCAATGTCCTTGTAATTGCTTTTGCAACTTCCAATCACTGCAAGTAAAGTGTGTTTGTAAATTATAGTTTGAGTTGTATTGTTGATATTGCTCAGAAATATTCGATATCTTGCAGTCTTATAGCCAACCATATTTTCTTGAATGAGTTTAGGTTACCTAGAAGATGTCATTGAGTTTGCATGTGAATCTAAGAGTTCATTATTTTGCTGCAGGTTAGTGTCTGCTGCCACAATCCATTGCTTTAAGGTATACCCATTTATAATTTTCCATGTACATGTATGTATACACAAACTTGAAGTTATGCATTCCGAAAGCTCTTTCATTTCGCTTTAGATATAAGAAGCTAGGTTCTGAGTAAGGTTGCCAGTTACTGAAGCACTAGGTGACATTCGCTTGCAGAAAAAAAAAAAGTATTTGTTGGAAACTCAGTTCAACTAGGTACAAATGTCTGATGTTGGGGTCTTAGTATTTGTTGGGGTCTTAGTATTTGTGGCAGAAAATATGAGATAAGCACAGGAATACATAGTTTAGTTCCAAATCCCATTATTTGGATTAAGAATTCCCATTTGGCAATCAAACATTGCTTTTTCGGAACATATTTAACAATGCAGAAAAGGATGTTCTAGAAATAGAAACCAGGACATTAAAGCGTTTTAAAAAATGGAGACCTAAACAAGGTTTGAACAAGGCTAATCAGTTTTGAGGCCATAAAGTGATTCTGCATTTAGGGGTTATTCCTTTTGACCTCTGAGGGCATGGCATACATAACTTATCAATTGGTAATGCAAAGATATCATTATCTTTGGTGGCGCTGTAGTTCTGCATATATCATCTACAAAGGCATTTGCTTAAGATGTGAATATCGTCATTCTATTGCCAATGAACACCATTGCGTTGAATATTTGAGACTTTGCCTTATTTTCTGAATATCTTTAATATTAAGGAGCCATCTATTCTCAAGAGTTAGATAAGATGGCATAATGCAACTGCAAGCATCTTTTGCGCGAAGCATGGCTTATTGGTTGATTATCCAACCCATCCAAGGAGCTTCGACCAATAACGAGCAGATTTTAGGAGGCATTCTTTACTGTAGGTTGCTTTACATCTGGTCATGATAAGGAACTTTGCATTCAATGTAATGTTGTTGATGTTTTTCGAGTCACGAGCTTTATAAAAATGTTAGGTAGTGTTTTCTACAATGTGGAGTGGTATAATATTAATATCGTTCTTTCAAAGTACAATAAATCATAATGGTTATTTTGTCAAATTGCCTTCCTTGGACCTCGCCTACAACTTATTGTCGATTAAATAGTTTGTTGACTCTCTTAGAGCTTGACCAATACATGCAACTATCTGATTGTACAGACTTCGATGACGACAAGTTGGTGAAGGTGCAAGATTGTTAACAGTGCCTATTTTGATGGTATGAGTATGTTAGGCAAAAACTTTTGTTTATTAAATTGCTTGCTGGCTGTCTCAAACATGCATCTTCAATGTCCCAATTATGTCTTTCTTTCAACTCCGTGGTCATAAAAGTAATTCAATTTTCTTATTCTTACTACTAAAACTAAAGCAAATCATTTTGAATGATCATGTTATATTTTTATGAATCTTATATATATTGCAACATTTTTATAATATAGAGCATTTATATGTATATGCAATAATATCGAACCAAGGCACACCTACTATTGCCCGACATTGGTTTAGGTTTAGGGGTTTAAGGTCATATGAAGAATGGAGGGGATGCAACTAGCAACATTAGTTTAGGTTTACGGGTTTAAAAGAATTGAGGGAATGCAACTAGCAAAATAAGGTTGAAAAAGGCAATGATATTTTTAAACATATTGCCCAATCACATCAAATAAATCTACAACTTTCAAAGATGGAGGCATGGATAACCAACTTTCAAACTCTCAAATACATCCATGTGGATAGCATTAGCCATATACATGCTTAAAATTTTGGATTCATAAATGCACACATTACTACACATCCATACACGTAGTCCAAATTTCCTACCACACATTCTTCAACAAAACCTTAAATTACCACAATGTGATTTATTTTTCCACCCATCAACTCTTAGTGATGGTGTGAGTCAAGTACATCCATACTTGGTCATGAGCTTTTCATAAGACAAAATCGAGCTCAGGAGATGTTCTTCAATACTTGGTCATGAGCTTTAGAAGGCAAATCGAGCTCAGGGGAGGTTCTCCAGGGATTACCAGTTATCGACCGGTTTTGAATCATATCTCTGACACGCGCCCCAAAAGTTTTTGTCCTAACACAAGTGCAGCATCAACGCGAGGTCAAATTATCACAACCATAAACTTTTTACACTCTTTTTATTCAACGCATTCATTTCGACAATATGCATTTAATTTATGTTATGTGCCCGGTATCCCTAAATTCTCCACTTAGCACTCCATTGTGTCTAGGGGAATAATCGGATTTACATGTTTTTATTCCATAAACAAACTCCAATATGTCTACTTATTTCATACGCACCCAATTAATGCCCGACATCGTCGGGCACACGTTTCTAGTATCCATCCATTTCTTCATCATAACCCACTAAAAATGTGCAAATACTTCTATCATCTAAGTTTTTCCTTAATTCTTCTGGGACCAATATGTATGCAAGACATCCATAAACTTTAAATCTTTTAACAGACTGTTTGGTACCTCTCCAAACTTCCTCATGCTTGAGATTCAAGACAAGACCGCGGCGGAGATGTGGGTATATCTTTTGAAAACGTATAAAGAAATATAACTTCTTCTCAAATTGATGTTTTGGAGATGAAACTGCGTGCTCTGCAGTAGCAAAGGGGAGACAAAGTGCAGGAGCTTTTCTAGAAATTCAGAATTTTATTTCGAGATCTTGAAGGAGCAGCCGTAACATATTCGGAACAAACCAAGGTAAATACGGTTGCTCGTGCTTTTCAAGAATCTTGTAGAGATATTGCTAGATTGGCGAGGCATACCGCAAAAAAATTAAAGGCTATAAGGACTGAATTAGAACAAGTAGCAGAACAAATTCAAAAGACGTAAATGCAATAAAGTGAGCAGCGGACTGGTGAAGATCATCCGACAGCATTGTGTGCAGGAGAGAGCGCAGTCGTGGAAGAGGCCGAGGTAAGAGGAGCATACAATGCTATGGATGTGAGGAGTATGGTAGCGGAATGTCCAAATAAAGAAAGGGGCCGCGGACGAGGAGTGCAAGGAAGAGGCCGAGCATCTTGGATGGCCAGTGTTAGTGGGGAATCCGACGTCAACGAGGACGAAAAACCCGTTATTGGAGTACTTACGGACGAGGAAGTAAGTAAATGTGATTTTGATCAATGATGCCATTAACGCTTGCAAATCCAGTATGGAAAAAGCTAATGTTTTAACTCTAGATTCTGGAGCTGGAGTCTTCGTAGTAAATTCTCATGGATTGCTTAAAGATAAAGTCTAGTGGGAGATCAAAGGCGGTACAAATGGACAATGGTGTTGAGCAAGTAGTGGTTGGACGGGGGGAGTTGCAGTTGTTCATCGAAGGAAAGAATGTCCTTAGCATCCCAGATACCTTGTACACGCATGTAATGCTGTTCAAAATTATTGTATGTTGCAAATATAGTAAATAGTGGCTTTGCTTTATTTTTCCACAAGTATGATTGTAAATTTCTCAAGAATGGATTGAAAATATTTGAAGCACAACGTAATGATAACTTGTTTCAAATCGACTTGAAAACCATTAATGAAATTACCATGATGAATGATTTGCATACCTGGCACCTGAGGTTAGCACATGTGGGATATGATAGCATTAAAATAGGATGAGAATCATGGAATTTGTGAAGCATGCATGCTTGAAAAACAAACTAGATTGCCTTTTGAGAACAAGGGAAAACGTGCATCTGAATTGTTGGAATTAATTCATTTTTACGTATGTGGCCTAATGTAAGTGCATAGTTTTGGGGGGAAGTCTCCACATTCATTGATGACTTCAACGAACGCACGCAATGTTATTTTCTTAAGTCTAAAAATGAAGTATTTAATGCTTTCAGACTCTTCACTGTAGAGGTAGAACATGAAACATCACTGCATGTAAAATGCCTAAGATCGGACCTTGGGAGAGAGTATAGGTCAGGTGAGTTTAGGAGATTTGATCAATTGCGTGGCATTAAAAGGTAATATACTTGTCGGTATACACCGCAACAAAATGGAGTAGCAGCGCGCAAAAATCAAACCATCATGAATGCGGCCAGATGTATGCTCAAGCATGCAAGTCTTTCAAATTGTTTGAGGGGAGAAGCTGTTGCAGCCGCATGTTATATAAAAAACAAGTTACCCAACGTGGCGGTAAGGGGAGCAGTGCCAGAAGAAGTCTGGAGAAGTACCAAATCGTCTGTAAAAAGATTTAAAGTTCATGGATGTCTTGCATACATGTTGGTCCCACAAGAATTAAGGAAAAAACTAGATGATAGAAGTATTTGCACATTTTTAGTGGGTTATGATGAAGAAATAAATGGGTATAGGTTGTATGACCCTGTTGGCCGCAAAGTATATAAGTAAGGATGTTATTTTTGATGAAACATTGTTGTATAAAAACAGACGGTAATTGAACAAGTTGAAAAAAATAGAATGGATACCTACAGAGTATGTAGAGGATGATGACGAGCAAAATCATGACATGCACACATTCCTATGCATGTCATGATTTTTATAAAAAGGAAGTGAATCCCATGCTGGTATATGCTAGACAAGACTATTTGAACGCAAATCTTGGAAAAGGGAAACGGAAACTCATAGCTCAAACTAGATTGAGCTCGCATGGGCTGGAGATCGAGATGGGACAAGAAGAAGGCACTCCAAGGTGGCAAAGAATCTGTCCTTATTGTTGGAGGATCATTGTAGAAGATGAGCAGCATGCCTTCTTAGAATGTCCAAACTTTGCAGATATAAGAGAGGAGTTTGATATCCATACAACATCCTTTTCTGAATTTTTGATGCTTGACCCATCAAAGATAGGGGGCTACCTCCAAGCTTGGTGGGCGCACAAACAATTCACTATTGATCTTCTCCAGTTTATGGAGTCTTTTGAGTCATAATCTAATATGTCCACTTTTTGATACATTGTACTAGTTTTTGTCGCTGAATGGACCTGAGGGTCTTTAAACGGCGTGATTTCAATCAATCAATCAATCAATCTTTAGATGTGGATGAGTCGTCAGAGTTTGGGCCGGATGAGATGCATGAAACCATAGAGGTCAATAGTGCATCGCATACACCGGGAGCAGAGCGCGAGGTGGTGTATGAGACTTTGAAGGTCGACAGTGCATCGGATAATGCGCATGATGGGCATGAGGGAATATAGGAAGAGCAAGAAGTTTACACGCAATGTACAGAGGTAGAGCGCCTTAAAACAGAACTTCTATTTGATGCAGATCTTTATAGAAGGCCAAAGAGAATTCCAAAACCAAAGGTTATTTTTTGTGTGGTGGAACCCAAAACAGTAGAGCAAGCCATGACGTGGCATTATTCCCTCAAATGGAAGGAGGCAATGCCAAGCGAGTTGAAATCCTTTCAAGAAACAGGAACTTATGAGTTGGCCAAGTGTCCAGATTGCAAAAATGTGGTTGGCAGTAAATGACTTTTTAAGATAAAGAGAAATGCTGATGGAACAATAGAAAGGTATAAGGCGCATCTAATAGCGAAAGGGTATACGCAAGAAGCCGGAGTAGATTACAAAGATATGTTCTTGCCCATTGTGAAGTTGACCAGTGTGAGGACACTTTTAGCTCTTGCAGTGAAGCAGAATATGGAAATAGCTTTCCTGAATGGGATTTGAAGAAATATTCATGGAGCAGCCACATGGTTATGAGCAAGGAAAAGACATGCTGTGTAAATTAAAAACGACAATTTATGGTTTGAGGCAAGCATCCAAACAATGGTATCTGTGCATGAACAAGTTTTTGATGTCCATCAGATTCAAATAGCTCCAAACAGAAGGGAATCTGTACATGTGGAGAGAGGAAGATAAATGTTTGATTATGGCACTATACGTTGATGATTGTGTCATTGTCAGTAATGACAAAAACTAGATAAGCAAATGCAAAATGCTGCTAAAAAGGCGTTTCCAAATGATAAACCGTTAGGTATGGAGGTAAAAAAAATCGATCAAAGGGGGAGCTGTATTTGACACAAGAACAGTACATAAAGAAAATGTTGAACAGATTTCGGATGCTTAATTGCAATCCTGCTAAAACGCCTCTAGTAGCAGGAGTGAGAATTAGCAAAGAAATGTACCCTACATCTCCTTTGGAGATAAAGGAAATGAAGTCAAAACCATATCGTGAATTGGTCGGCAGTTTGCTTTATGCTGCAAATTGCACCCGATCGAATATCACCTATGTTGTGAATCTGCTGAGCAGATACAATAACAATCAAGGAATGCAACATTGGATAGCTGCTAAGCGAGTGTTGAGCTATTCGAAGGGGACAATTAATCAAGGTATTCATTTCACTCAAAAGTGAAAACCCTGAACTCAGAGGATTGCAGATGCAGATTGGGGAGGAGACAAAAACAATAGAATGGATATATTTGCAAAATTGGAAATGCAGCTATATCATGGGCAAGCAAAAAGCAAGAATGTGTGGCGAAATCGAGTGCAGAAGCAGAATATGTGGCAGTTTCCTTGGTAGCATCTGAAATCATATGGCTTTGGAGTATGCTTGGAGAGTTAGGGCATGCAAATACGAAGAGCACTGTGCTTTATTGTGATAACAAAAGTGGAGTTGTTATGTGCCTGGTAACCTGCCGGTAGGTGCAGGTTCCCCGCCGGAAACCTGCACCTACCGGCAGGCTAGCAGACGTAAGCCACAAGCTAGGTTCAAATTCCGTCCCTTGATAGTTCTTCTTTTGTTCTTGTTTGTGCTGAAGCAAGGATCGGTGAAGAAAGGATCTGAAGAAAGGAACGGTCGGATCACTGAAGAAAGGAACGGCCGGATCACTGAAGCCCTGAAAAAGCAAATTCCGTTCTTCAAGAACAGGTAGAGAAATAGGTGCCTCCTCAAAACCC
>JAANSK020267116.1:0-11916 GCA_011763485.2 Isoetes engelmannii
GACCTTTATACGCCCCTGATTTGCTATTTCGAGCAAAATGAGAATGTACGGATTCTCAAATTAATGAATTCGTGCATGAACACATAAGCATAAGTAAGGTTTAATTAATTAATTCGTGTGCTGTGGAGAATCAGATATATGTAAAGAAAATACGATCAATTATCTACTCAGAAACAAAGAAAATCCCACGGACCTATAATGGTCATAAGTATAGTTGATCCGGGTGACGTGACACCTCGGATCAAATACGGCGTTAGTCAGCCAGGGATCATAGGGGTTGACTCTTCTTGTTTTCCCTCTTGTAGTATCAGTCCCAATGAATTCTGATACATAACCACAAAAACATGGGATGGCCAGGCGACAGCTACGAAAACGAAAAGGCACGTAGACGGTGAATCAGGTTGGAGCGAAATCCGCCAGCTCAACTGGCGGAATGCTTTCAAAATCGATTCGTATCAAACCAGCACAACCTGGCCATCAGATTCCTAGTGGAAATCACTAACTTCATAATGTCCTAATAACAGCTCACGCTTTTTCAATGATCCCCTTTATAATTATGTCGTGCGGGGCTCAGCCCCACTGTCCAATGAAACATGCCCCACTGTGCCACTGTCCAATGGGACATGATCGAGCAGGAGCGTTCCAAATCCATATCGTCTTTCTCTTTCTGTTTTTCATGCACCTCTGTATGCAGGAAATCGCTCAAGATGATCGATCTCGAGTCTTCGAGTAGGCATTGATTGGGCCTCTTTTAGGGAATCCTACTCCTGCTGCTCTCCTAGCTAGTAGCTTGCCACTGCAAGGGAGCCCAACAGAGTCTTCCAGTTTCGAGTGTATCGGATTGAGCCCATAGGCACAAGATGTACCTTGTGGGGTTCGGTCTGGATGTTCGGTGCAAGGCCAAGGATTGACACTGAAGCCTTAAAACATGTATTGGTATGATATTTCGAAGGCCGTGATAATTGGAATGGGTAATCCGGATTGGTATATAATAGATTCTCTCTCTTCGATGTATGAGACACCTTGAAGCAAACGTGAAGAAAAAATGCAACAACACTGAATTTTTGCATTTCCTTATGTCAGATATTTTGTGAACTAGCTCAACAAGTTCCTGTATAAAATTTGAAGAAGTACCAGTAAATCATATATGAATAGTGTCCAACAATGAAAAGGTAAACACTTTACTAAACTCGAAAAAGTTCCAAGGGCGGTGCACGCGTAAATAACACCAAAGAATATTTTTAGCGGTCTCTTATTAACATTTGCTTACGTATATGTACCCAGAAAAATGTGCAAGTATAGACTTAGTTGCAAAATACATGAAGGGGTATAGAATATGTATAAAACATGCAAAAAGTTGAATATTGGCAGAGAATAAAGAGAAAAGTTAAGACAGTGGTGCCAGGGTGACCCCTCGGCCTTCTTCTCTTTCGGTCGAGGGGCGCGTCAGGGGTGCCCCCTAGCACCGTTCTTGTTCACGATTGTTGCCGAGGCCTTATCTCAGTTGCTTCTGGCTGCGGTGGAGGAGGGTGTAGTGGATGGGTTCCAGATGCAGGATGGTAGCCAGCAGATCATTAACCAGTTCGCTAATGACACTTTCCTCTTCCTGGTGGCAGAGGAGAGGAATCTTCGGAATGTGAAAGAGCTGCTCGACACCTTTTCTCTGGCCTCGGGCATTCTCTTGAATTGGGGTAAGTGCTCTGCTTTATGGGCTTTGCTGATTTTGCCTCCCCCTTGTCTGGCCCTTTTCCCTTGGAAGGTGCTTCCTGGCAATGCATGCACGAGGCTGTTGGGTATCCCCTTTGGAGGGGATATCTTTATAGGGCGGGTGTGGGAAAGATCTTGCAGGGGTTACAAAAGCATCTCAATTGGTGGAAGGGCAGTAAGCTGTCTATGGCTGGGAGGATCACTGTGGCTAAGTCGGTGCTCTGTAGCATGCATGTGTAGATGGCATCCGCAATGCTAACTCCTGAGGGGAAGATGCAGGCGTTGGATAGGATGGTCCGCAACTTTGTGTGGGGTGGGGATGACGAGGGGGAAGTGGTTAAGGTGGCGTGGTGGAAGTGTCTTCGCCCACGGGAGGACGATGGTTTGGCTGTCTTGGATCTGGCACTGCACACTAAAGTGCTGGTCTCCAAGTTCACGTGGAATATTTTGCGGGATGGTGCATCCTCCCCGGTGCGGCGCTATTGTTGCAGTCCCTTCACCACTGCGTGGCGTTCGGGAAGCCTTCTGTGCATGTGGAGTTACCATGGGCTTTGTTGTATGGGCTTAAGCCTTTCCCGCATGCATCCCCCTTTTTCACTGGGGTGCTGCGGACCTGGGACCATGTGCGGGTGTTGTTCCAGTTGGACCAGGCCATGATGTATCATCACTCCTCGCCCTTTTGTGTGTTCCGCTCCCTCCCGCGCACTTGCCCCTGGCTGCCACTGTGCACGCTCGAACGCAGGCCCGTTGGAGGCGGGCTGGGGTGGTCACTCTAGAGGATTGGTATTGGGGTGGCCAGGTTGCATCATGGGAGTTCTTCCGAGCCCCGTTTCGCTTGAGGACCAGTGACCGGACTATTTGGGAGCAAGTGGCCCATCATATTCCGCTGCACATACTAGTGCTGATTCAGGACGATGTGGTAGTGCAGGTTTGGCAGGTTCATCCTGATGTAGACACTTCATGCTTTGTACGGTCTGCCTACCATACGTTGGTCATTCATGACACTTTGCCACCTTCCTGCAAGTGGTCTTTGCAGCTTCCGGGCTCCCACTAGCACTCCGTCTGGGTTTGGACGTGGAGTACTCTTCCCCCCGCCGAAGGTTAGGGTGCTCGTGTGGCAGGTGGTGCACCGGTGTATCAGAGTGAATACTCTGATGAGCTGGTTTAGGCCAGGGGTGAGCCCGTTGTGCCCTTGTTGCGGTCTCCATCGTGAGACGGTGGAGCATTGTCTGGTCCTTTGCCCTCACTTGCAGGCAGCCTTGAACTAGGTCCGGGATCGGTTTCAGGTACGTTTGACCAGCCAGCAGCTGTTGCTGCATTTGTATCCAGGTGCTTGGCCTCTGCTACGGAAGCAAGCCCTGCACTTATGTTTAGCCTGGCCTGTATGGCTGATCTGGCGTCGGCAGCGGCTGTGGATTTTTCAGGGGATCCAACAGCCTTCGATCTCCTTGATTCCCTGCTTGCGTTACAAATTGTTTCAGAGCTTTCTGGTATTTCCAGGGCTGGCAAAGCGGAAGTTCGCCATTCTTTTAATTTAATGAAAAAGAGTTCTTCAAAAAAAAAAAAAAAAAAAAAAAAAAAGAGAAAAGTTCACTAGTTTTTTTGAGAAATATTTATGGGCTATTAATGTAGAGGAATGGATATGAGTATGGATCTAGTAGAACAATGGTAAAAAAGGGGGTTTTACCTGAACCCATCTTTGCAGATGGCATATCCATTATACATATATAGGTGTGTCTCTCATAAAAATATACGTGCCAGTTTAAATTTATAAAAACAAATTTTAGAGAAGAATCAACCGCTTCATTAAAACTGGAAATTACTAACCTATATGCTTTCAATTTAACAATCATATTGTATGAATTTCAAATTGCAAACCCCGATAAAATCAAGACAAAGGCTAATATTGTTGACTGTTTATAGAAAATAATAGAATGGAATAGAATAGAATAAAAAAATTAATATCCAAGGAGATCAAAATATGGCCATGAGACAATACAAAGCATGGGTAAAAGCCCATATAGAACTAGAACATGACCCGAAGGCCAAACACTTTAATCAAACTTAAATTATGCAATACTATATTGTCCAGGCTATCTAAACATAATCAAACCAAGGCTTGGTTGGCTAGTGATCTTGAATAAGGTCAGAATAAGCGTGGATCTACTTCTAAAACTCTGAAATAGCAGTCACACTGGAATATTATATCACAATACGTAGTTATGATAGTTCATATGGTTATCCTTAGGATATTAGAAAATATAAACAAGTTTCAAGCTTCCTATAAAATGAGAGAATTATGGCTCCAAAAGATAAGATAAACTAAAGTTTCTACATTACACCACTAGGCAACGTCCAAATGGACATGTGACGATGTTGTAATACACTCATCCTATCCCTGGACGACGAGAACTGTAGCAAAAAAAGATGGTATGATCGGCCGGGCCAGTTCGCACCCACTTTATGCGTTGTGGAAGTCCCGGGGCTCGAGATATATGCATGATATCAGTGAAAAAATGTGTTGTTGTTTCGGCAACTGAGCCAGAGGTGGTTTTCTAGATCCCCACAAGACGCAGATTTAGGTGTCAGAATAAGGTGTGACCGCTATCTCAGAGTTTTAGAAGTAGGCATCGTCGATTTTGATTCTATATACTAAAGTTATCCACCAGATTCAAATACAGCCTGAGTTGGATTTGGCAGTTAAAAGAAATGAAAGAGCACACCTTTTAAATACTATTCAAACTTTTCTTTAGCCTTATGGTTTCACGACACTGAACTTGCTATAGATACAAAGGGAGCTAATCCAAGCCTTTATTTTCTATTTTGTTGGAGGACTTATTGAATGCGCATTGCAATGGCTTTCTTTGTATGGCAAAAGAAATTGCACATTTTAATTAAATTGTACATATGGAGAAGGCCTATCAAAACTAAGACCACTTTGAGAAGTGAATAGTATGTCCATTTGAAACTTTTCTTTAGTTTTATTGTTTTGCAAGTATCACGACACAAAACTTGTTATAGATACAAAGTGAGCTAATCCAAGCCTTGCATCACTGGCTTTCTTTTTATGGCAAAAAAATAGCATATATCTTGATTAACTAAATTGTACATGTGGGGAATGCCTATCAAAACCAAGACCACTTTGAGAAGAAAATACTATGTCTCTGCCTTTTTGGGACTTGAACATGAAGATGGCTATGACTTCATTTCCTTTTGAGTTAAGCACCACACATTGTGGAGTGTGGGCGTGAAGCCAATGACGTTGGCTTCACGCTGAAATACATCGGGATCCGTGCATTTGACCGTAGGTTTCCATTCATTGTGGATTGTGGGCGTGAAGCCAATGACGTTGGCTTCACGCTGAAATACATTGGGATCCGTGCATTTGACCGTAGGTTCCCATTCATTCCGCTCCACATCAAAGGGGTCACAAACATACGGGTATCCTTGGCAATACCTAAAAAAATAAAACAAGTTGTGATGCTTAACTAGGCTGTTGTCTAGGTCTCTACTCATGGTAGGAGAAGTTGTGGTCTGCCTAACTAGGCTCCACTGTAGCTTAGTTGTATCAAACATCCAGAACAAAACTTCTGAAGACTGCATCTCCACAACCATGATATCCCCATTGTAGTCAAACATCTTTACTCCCCCCTCGAATTTCTTTGGAGGATTGCATAGAAAAACCTTCTCTCTCATTATATCATACTTTAATAGAGTATAAAATCGATCAGAATCAGAAATATAATGTAGTACATATGCAATACCTTCTATAGCGACAATCCCAACGATAGAATGTATACGAGTCAAGACACTCTTAACTGATATTTTCTTCCAATCCTTTGTTGTTGAATCGAACACATATAGCCTATCCCACTTTGGAGCAAAGACCAGGAAAAAACCCTCACCACCTTCTTTAGGAAACAAGCAAAGGTTGCAAGGGTAAATACATTTTGAACGTTTGGGAGGTGGTATCTCCATGGACTGGTTTAAGATAGGATTGCATACAGCTAACGTGGTGTGAGAAGAACTATATCTTCTTTTTTTTGTGAAGCACAATAAACCGCCAGCAGAAGCGATGGGCTGAATTATCGCGGAGCGGATGTTGTATATATTACTACGGCGGATAGCATGCCACGAATTTCTTGATGGGTCATACAAACTTGTATGGGTCCTTGCTCTCCCTCCTTTGTCAAACCATCGCCATGCCGTAACTAGGAAGGAAGAATCGGCAGATATGGATTTGCAATGGTTCCAATAGGGCTTGGAAACTAGAACACTGCTCCATTCTTTGCAAACACGTCTCAACGTGAGGCGATGAAGAAGCGGTAGCCTAGGCAGGATCCAGAATACCAGCAGCTCTCTAGGCATATGGCTCCATACAGTTGGGTCCATTCTGCCCATGTTGCTCTTGCCGTTGGGAAGCTCATGTATTTCTAGGTAAGTAACGCAAAAGATCCTTTGCCTTTTTGACCATTTTAGCTTCTTGCCTTTTTTAGCTTCCATTTATAATTTTTAGACTTTCACAGTTCTGATAATACTAAAATAGGGATGCATTGAAGCTAGGCTAATGCGGAGAATTAGGATGCAGACCATATTACTTGAACCAGGACTTTGGTTTTTGCCCTGAACGAAGAAAACACAACCATACAGCACGAAAAGTATGTTTCCACACTAAGTTTCTCGTTTGATTCTCCAACATTTGATGTGAATTTATGTAAAATTTATTGATACTTGCACTTGAGCTATATGCTTTCATTCTTTGATTGTTCCTCTGGTATTGATCACTATGTGTGTAATGGTATTGATCACTATGTGTGTAATGTTGACCTATGCAAAGTGTTGAACGCTATTGATTCCATGAGGAAAAACCAGGATAAAGTACAAAGCAAGCTGCATGCCGCCTCGGTCATAATGGACGAGGATGGGTACCACATGCCTGTCCATTATATCCTGCCATCAAGAACTATTTAGCATAGTTATTAGTTCTTTCAAACATCACAACTATTCACCAAAAATTTTATGGATCCTTATTGATTATTTACCACATATTTGTGAGCTGCACACTCATCTACTTTCACTTCAGATCTGCATCAACTCTTATATTTAAACTTGGGGAAAATATAGCCTACCTATTCTGGAGACCATGCGTATTGCTAACTCTCAAAGTGAAAAATGAAAAGTAGAAAGTAGAGAACCAAATTGTCATTGATGTGAAGCCCAAAGAGCATGAGGCTTTCTATGGTTGGTTAGAATGCATCTGTTCTTGATGACAGCAGTAAGAGCATCATAAGCAGCACCTGAAGTAGTCTTCGCTTGAGGTGTCCAACTTACTCCCAAGGTCTCTTCTAGAATAACCAGGAACAATAACCAGGATGCAAATCTATGTGAAATTTATGTGATACTTGCACTTGAGCTATATGCTTTCATTCTTTGATTGTTCGCTGGTATTGAACACTGCGTGTAATGTTGACCTATGCAAAGTGTTGAATGCTTGAAGAATGTAAATATTGATTCCATGAGGAAAAACCAGAATAAAGTACAAGCAAGCTGCATGATGTCTTGGTCAGAATGGACGAGGATGGGTTCATGCTTGATGTGGACATCGTGGCACGAAATGTTTTGAACCATGAAAAAGAATTTGCATTATGTGGGCTCAACAAGAGGTTGGCTATTGGTTATCATCTCATCACCAGGGAAAGGAAAAATTAAATGGTACCGTTTTTGCTTCTTAGGTCCTGAAAATTGGCTGATGATTAAAATAATGTTTCAGTTCTTCCCATTTCTCCTCCACTAGGTGTTCTTCTTCAATATCATGCACATTCTTTGGATTTGGAAAACAGAAATAGGCCAAGCAATCTGGCCATAGAAGAACACAATAGTACCATGCTTTGCAGCAATCTAGAATGAAGACATTTTCCAGAAAATGCATCTTCTTATTTCACCTTGTAAAATGCAGCTCTACTATGTCCTTCAACAGTGACTCTAAATAACACCAACATTTACATAATCAGGGAACGGTTAACGTAAGTCTCTTTATGCTAAAACCAGGTAGTAATTCCTGCTGATGTCTTCTCCATTTACCTTCAGAATTGTTCGTCAAGAGCAAAAGAAGATTTACCTCATTTCTGTACCTTCATGCTGCTGAATGCCAACCTTTTTAAAGCTCAATAAACCATGTATCTTGCAATCATTGCACTCCACCAGACCACATCTTTGTCTTGCTACTTTTGTAGCATTCTTGATGCATGTGCAAACCAAGCTGCTGTAACCAAGGGGAAAGGTATTCACTTTTTTATCATAAGTAGCAAATTCAAGTTTGATATTACTGTGCTCAACATGCAGGTTCTTTCTATATTAGAAGTATATGTTTATCGAAGGTTTAGTACTCAATGATCAGACATTTATAACTGTTCTTTCTGCTTGTAGCCATTCTGGCCTTGTGGAAGGTCATCGTAGGCTTAACTCTGTTTATCAAACAGTTGGTATATCAAATTCTTTGAACATTTTAATTGCATATTGGATCACCATGGATGATGTGGTTGGTTGGCTGTGGGTGAAACCTTCATCAACAACTTCCCATGCATCGGTACTAGGTGCATGCCATAATCTTGTGGATGTGGATGTGGTGGGAAGGTCAGGCGAAGCCTTGGTTAGTGCATGTTCCACTCGGCTGTAAACTGCTCTATCTAGCCTGTAGGATTCAGGCCTGCAGGTGAAGAGTTGTTTTGAGTTAGAGGAAATTATGGTGTACCCTACGCGATGGTTTAAAGCTTGACAAAGTAATAGGGCAGGCTGGAAGAATTGAAGAGCTATCGACAAGGAACAACACACTGTCATTATCTTCTGTGTAGCTAGTTAGGCAGTAGGAAAACCCTCCACAAAGAGAAGGCACTCGAGAGATAAAGGAATAAAATATGATGCCAAATCCAGAAGCCCATTTCCACCATATAAGTCCCTAGTGATGGTATACGCACAAACCCACCAGCACATTAAACGGTTCCAATGGACCTGAGGTAGAAACGAGAGAAATGGCTCTGAAACATACTATCTGTGCTGGTATTAGACTCGCCGTCATATCCAAAATGATAGTTACAGGTGGTTTCAGGTTGTGAGATTGTGCACCCCTTGAACTGTAGAGTAGACAAAAAATTTGCATGCTGGAATGGATGTGGGCAAAATTTTTTGGAAGGTTGGATGGTCACAAGGATTGGAATTATCCTGGCTACTTGGGGTTGGATACATCAAAGAAGATGGTATGCTATTTTGGTAAGTATCTTATGCAACCTTTTTTCAGACAATTGATCTTTATAAGGTTGGAGGTTGGACTAGGGTTTCTGGCTGCCATTGGATGTCAAGCAGAATTTAAATTTGCTTTTATTGCTTTTGTCTAAATTTGCAGGCTTCTTTACGCATTAATAAAACCCAACAGAACGAAAACCATAGTTATGGAATTCAACGTGGTGACTGGTTTGAGATGGTGTCTTCAGCTCACTATTTCACAAAGATTGTGAATTTTTTATTTGTTCTTTTTAAGAAGTTTCCAAAGGTTTTCAACACAAATTAGTTAAACCAATGGTATAGGATGTAGGTAATCTATGCAGGATTTGCTATTTGCTATGTAGATTTTACGGCTTGGTTTTTGTTTGGCTGGGTGGTCATTTTTTTTTATCCCTTACTGCCACAGTTCCATTGACTGCATAGGCATCAGCAATAATCTGACATTTTGTGCTGGTTGCAAACCTGTCCTTAACTGCAGTGGATACACATGCTTGGTATTTGAACAAGCTTCGAGATTATTCTAGTATACGGCATGCTATTATACGTTTCATATGTTCAAAAATTAACACTGGAAGGACATAAATTTATTTCGATGTTTAGATGGTCTTTTGTACCATGCGTGTTGATTGTATAATATGTGGGATTGCTTTGTTTCAATTTTGTTAGATATGTTTTGGGACATTTGAGATCAGATACCAGATAAAACAGGCGTATGGTGGATCAAAACATATACTTGATTCAAAGTCCACAGCTATAATTATGTGTGAAGTCATTCTAATCAGAGTTAACATAACGGATTAGTGTGAAGGTCTATTTAATAGAATCCATTACATTTAAAAAAAAAAATTGTAACTTAACAAATTAGAGGTGTGAAGGTATATTTAACAAAATCTGTTATATTAAATATTTTAAATAACGGATTATGGTGTGAAAGTGTATTTAATGGATAAACTTCAAAATTTTAACATAACATATCATGTGTGAAGGTAATTTAACGAAATTGGTTATACTATTAGCTAATATAACTAATGGTATGAACCAAATCCTAATTTCCTTTTTATTTATTTTAAGATAATTAGTAAGTATTTAATTTAAAATTTAACTTAATTTAACCCGCTGGTGTGAACCCCCCCCCCATATTTTTACACCCTTACACAATCTGTTGCAGTTTAACTTTCTGGATAATCATGCCATCATAGCTGGATACGTGTAATGACCAAACACTTACCATGTTGCATAAAGAATATAAATCAACCAATGATCAGTCTAAGTTGTTCAATTTCTTGTTTCTAGTAAAGATATCCTCATGCATGTGGTTGCACATGTAAACAATGCCAATACTTTAATAGCCATGCACATGACTTGCAACAATACAGACAGTTTGAAGAACACATGACTATTTTACCATAGAAAGAAAATTATAATTTCCATCTTTCACATATTGAAGAGACACATTTCTGACATAGCTCCTTTGCACGGTATCCTGCTTGAGCTTTTTATTTGCTACCAACTAACTGAAAGCTAAATTTTCACTTTCACTTTCAGTTGCCTCTTCCAGTTTGAATTCAGCTGCTATCTGAAGAAGGTGACTTCTTTCATCTTGTCTCAACCACCGCGAGAGACAGAGAGTACCCTTCTGTAAAGATATATCCCCCAACCAGTTCAACTTAGTAAAATTATATCCTTCCTGTTTCAATTCTGCATATTCTTGCAATATCTGCCTTAAGGCATTCCACCACATCGGTTCAGAAAGCCGAACAAATTGATGCAATGCCCTAATTGGTAGAGGAATAGATCCCATCAAAACCTCTCCAGGAGATCCTGTCCCATGGAAATCGGAACCTCCAAGCATTAGAAGATCATAACAGCTTGCCAATTCTGCAAATCCTGCAACGAATTCCAAAATGCTATGTAAATCTTACTGGCCAAAAGGAAAAAAAAATAAAAATGCAAACATTCTATGCTTGACATCCACGTTGAGATGTAAAATATAAAAGATATAGCCTTGATCATAGATAGACCAACATAACAAGCAGACAAGGCTAATCCATCCCTCTCTTTCAAGTACCTTTTCCAGACTGTTTACTAAGTGCAATTTCACAAAGGAACCTATTTGATGGACCTTGCCTCGAGTTCCTTTCAGTAGACTTGCCAAAGCCTGATCTGGCATGTGGTTTATAGATGCAAATTCTTATTCTTCCAATGACTATAACAAGTCTTCATCTTCTGCTTCTGTAATTTCAGAGGCCCCACTAAAGTCCATATATATACTATAAGCTAATGGGAGAAAATTTATGGTAAATTTACAAGTAGTCACAACATTAAAACTAAACTCTTGCATGCAAGCATATCATCTGAGTTTAACAACATTCTATATTTAGCTGGCAACAATTTTAACACAACTTCCTTATAAGAGGCCTCACCTGCATCTTTACCATCTGACTTGTACACTTCCATTGCATGTAGACCAACTTCCTTTAGGCCTCTGATGACAGGGATTGCATTTTTCAATCTCCACGGATGTGCTAGTGTTGCAATTCCTCCAGTACGAAGAATTAATTTCACTCCTTCCTCTGCTGAAACTTCATATCCACTGCAGCAGAACAATCAGTACAGAGACATCCTTCTAGAAGTGTAGTGAACAACATCATTTGGAAGAAACCTGGAATAAGCAGGTCCGCCATCGTAGAGATACTTATCAAAAGCCTCCCTAATATTATTTATATGGCCTGCTTCTAGAAGGGCACGTGCAATATGAGGTCTTCCCGGAGCAATATCCTTTCCAGCCAATTCTAAAACCCTATCCAAGGTTATATGCTTTCCCAGCATGTGCAGCTTGCAGACCATTGATTGTGCTCTAACATATCTCCCTTCTCGGATCCTCGTTAAACTCTGTTCTAGCTCTCCTCTTCCACAAGGGCCACAACAACC
>JAANSK020267127.1:0-11915 GCA_011763485.2 Isoetes engelmannii
TTGCAATGTGTTGAAATTTTGTATGCAGTGGAAGTGTTGACTTGTCAAAAGACCACTTTTCTGTAATATATGCCGATCAAAGTGAGAAAACTGGGTGGTGCAATGTAGACCCGTCAGACTTTTATGGGGGGAAGATCAAGATAAAGCCGCAATGCCATTGCCAATATGACTGTACTTCGGGAAGCCTTTGTGAAACGCCTGTTGAATGCACGTGCATAAACCAATGTTCAGGAAAAGGAGAATGTACTAAAGGATTTTGTCAGGTACTTTCTTTTGATAATGGACAAGTTTCAATAGACAATGGTCTTATTAAATGGGCTCTATATTACGCTCTTATAATTTAGGTCGTGTCCCTTACCAATTGTACAGGGAATAACAATTGCAGAGGGAAAAACTACCAATATGTGAAATGAGAGCCGTGCAAAGCCGACTCAATTGATGGAAGGGAGGGATGGGATTGTTCTCTTTTATATTGGCTTTAAGTGTTGGAAAAAGCCATGGATTTGACGTTCAGCCTGCTGGACATTCAATTTCCCTTCGTTTAATTTCTCAATGACCCTATGATGAGTGGTATAGAACAGGAAACTGAAGAATATGAACATCCTGGTGCTGGAATGAGAGTTATAATGATTTTCTTAACTATGGACACAGCCATCAGGATGTTAGTTTATGCCAGAGTTTGGTACTCGAGAGTAATGAGGCCTGACATAAGTGTATGCAGGCTCCCAAAGAGATATAGTTGTTTGTTCAGTGTGGGAGAGTACTTAGCCACTGTGCCACTCAAGATCATTTGACAGTTGGGCTTGTAACTTCTCAAGAAAGATTTGTTAGAAGACAGGTTGGGTTTGTGAGTCCAATAATACAACTTTTATCCATGGACAGCGAGGAGAAAGAGGTAGAACATTTTTGTAAGGATCACGTGGTCAGGAATAGTCTAAGCTTAATGGTTACACGAAAAATGTGTCATACTAGAATCGGAAAAGTCACTATTGGATGTGGAGAGTAGGACATTCAATGTAGAGTGCAGGAACGGGATATAAGAATCATTAGCCTTGACGAGAAATCTGACCCTCTCTTCTGTACCTCACTTTTGTTTGACGATTCTTACTTCTCATATGTTTATCTTGAATCCAAGAGTTTTGTTAGTTTGTGGTAATATAGTTTTTTCTTACCAAGCAATCCATGACAGAACCAGCATTGTGTTCTTTGCATGCCTAATTTATACGATTGGTTTTTGCATGTCGGAACTACTTGCAGTGCCAAGAGGGATGGTTTGGAATTGACTGCAGCATTCCCTCGACAACAAGTTTGACGGATAAGCTACATCAACATATGTTTGCTAACATGTCTATAGAGCGTGGAGCAGAATCGTCTCATGTGGTCACAAGGAAGAGGAGGCCATTGATCTACATCTATGAGTTACCACCGGAGTACAATAATCATTTATTAGAGGTCATCATCTTTGTCCTGTCATTCTTGATTTCGTAATGAGTTGAATCAGGTCTAAAATTAATTCTATATTGTAGGGTCGGCATTATAGAGGTAGTTGTGTTAATCGCGGATATGATGCAAATAATGCAACAGTATGGAGTGGTCAGCTTTATGGTGCAGAGGTAGGTGTTATCTCATTATGCAAGGTACCTCCACTCTGCCAGAAATATAAATAAGAAAGAAAGTTTTATTAACATCTAAAGGAGACACATAATGTCTACGAGTTGACAACATGTTCAAGATAACGCAATTAAATAATGTATTACCAAAGACATCTGTTCAAATTCCAATGGAACTTTCCTATGATTTGCTATCATACGGCTCCCCAAAATAAAGGAAATCTCATGGTATTAAGGGAGTCATATTAGCAATTTTTAACAAAGTAAAATGGGCAAAAGAAGCACAAGCAGTTTTCAGAAGAGTAGACATGATGGGAAACAAAAGATGCTAAGTGCTGGGTACATTCTCTTGTAGATCTTCATCAACAGGAAGAATGAAGTTTTTTCTGCTTTCGTTGGGCCTCTTGGGCTGATGACGTTTGAGATGCAAGGAAGTCCATGAAAAAAAGATACACATTCTGATCATAAACTTCATGAGCTGCTGCAAACTATTGGCTCTCTAAAGAGGCCATGCAACCTTTCTCTTATTATATCATAGGTAGGGCATGTAAAGATGAGACTATTACAGAACCATATCTAGATCACCATGTTTGGATGGTCAATATAACCAGGTCTTACTGTAAAGCCATCAGCTGAAATATTCAAAAAATTCCTGTTGTAGAATGTTCTCTTTAGGACAACCCCATGGAAGGTGTTTGGGGCTGCTCCAAATCATGCCGTGCAAGGTGGTTTAACCATTGCTGCCTTAGTCAGTTTCAGATTAGGTGCTGCCAAGTTGTATTAAAAAGGTGGGACTTTATCCATTGGAAAAACACAAAAATAATAATTTAGCTGTTTTTTGAAAACCAGCATGCTGTGCGCTAACCAGCCAAGGCTTTCGAAGAAACATAGCCAGCCAAGAGAGTCCCTTTTGGCCCATCTCTGTGTCACATAACTTATGCTGTGTGACACTGTTGAGCCACTTCAAGCCAAGAAAACAATATCACGAGGCACAGAAGAATTACTTCTGCTTATCCTAGAGATGAAAGATATTCAAAAGTTTAAATGAGACATTTATACGCCACAAATTAGCACCCCAAATCTGTCAGATTTCACAATGTAAGGGCCAAATATAGTAGGAAAGAGAGAAGAATCCTGCTTAACGCCAATGGTACTATGCACTTCTTCTGACTATTGTTCATCAATTTGAACTTGACATTCTCGTAAAGAGTCAATGCAGCGCAGACCAGCTCATGGAAGGCAACATTCTGAGCTTTTGAAACGGCCTTTTGCAAAGGATTCTATCAAAAGGTTTTGGAAGTGAAGGAAACAGCGATACACCTTATTCTTTTTGGCTTTCGTCTCTTCAATAATTGCCCACATGGTGAATACATAATGGATAATGGAAACGTTCTTCGTAATATCAGCATGTCCTTTAGTAAGGGCATCCTTCTAAGCGAAATCATTGATCACCCTTCCAACACAGTTCCATATGGCATGCCTAATCAGAATTTGTAGTATTCATAGCATCTCCCACTTTATGATGGTCTAATATGGACCAAATCTTATCAAAGCTGGAATAAGTTAATTCATTGAACAAGTCCGTAATGGTTGGTGCTAATGTCTCAGGATGGTCTCAATTTCCTCTCTATAAAGAAGTTAAATATTTCCTGGCATTCATTTTAAGGTTGTAGGGTTATGTTATTTGGCTACTGTGTTCAATTTACATCCAATTTGGCAAAACCACATTTTTCATTTATGGCAGATAGCATTATATGAAGGTCTCTTATCAAGCCCTTATCGCACAACAAATGGTAATGAAGCAGATTTCTTCTATGTGCCAGTTTTAGGTGCATGTGCTATAGCCCGCGCGGATGATGCACCTCATTTCTCCATGCAGGTAATGTTCACTTTTTATTAGTTTTTGAGGACTATTACATAAAATTTTACTTTGTTTCTGCTATACAGATGGATATGCATTATAGAAGTTATTTCTCAGGAGATATGTACAAGCAGGCATATGTGTATATACGCATGCACTATCCTTTCTGGAACCAATCTGGAGGGCATGACCATCTGTGGGTGAGATTTCTGTTCTTGTGAATTTAAGCAACACCTTGGCAGCCAGCTTGATGGCCTTCCTAACTTTTTGCTTGATTAGTTTAAACATTCTTTACTGTTTAATGTCGTAAATGTCTAAGCATATCTTTCACCCTTTAGCTTGAATGTAGAACGGGTGCTAAAGATGGTGATCATCTAGATGTTTGTTTTTTGATGCAGTTCTTTGGCTGGGATGAAGGTGCATGCGCTGCCCCCAAGGAGATATGGAACAGTACAATGCTTGTTCATTGGGGCAACACGAACTCTAAGCACAATTCTTCTACTACTGCTTATTTTGGTGACAGCTGGGACTTTATACCCAAGGAATGGAGGGGTTCCCACCCCTGTTATGATTCTGCTAAAGATATTGTTTTACCAGCTTGGAAAGCACCAAATCAAAAGACTATATCTGATAAACTCTGGGGAAGGTACTTAAGATTAACTTTACAAGGTAGCATATACTAATCATGTTTATTATCGTTGGCTTGAATACTGTAGTCCTTGTATCTGCCCCACCAGAAACTTGATCATTATATTTGCGTTCATGTTTCTTGATGGATGAAGAGACAGGACTAGAGAATACAAAATAATGAAGAAACCATTCGCCTTAATACAAATATGACTAAGACCTGAAGGAGTGCACCAGATAAATATATATATTGAATTTAAACATCATCCTAGTTTACAAATTTTTCTAAACCAGTTGGCTTCAGCCTTAAAGCTTCACATTGAGTAAAGATAACATCTCCTTATGTCGCCTAAGGCATTACAATTTGCCAAAGCAGCTGTAACCTTACCAATAAAGCTATTTAATGCCATAATCTGCATCTTGTGGTTCCAAAGACTTACCAGTTGCTCTGCAAGAAAAGCAATGTTGAGTAGCGCAGTACGGTGATATAACCCTGACAATAGGCAAAGTTACATGAAACTTGTTACTTTTAAGTGTTAACATGCTTAAAAAGTGTATTTATGTGCAGACCACGGGAGAACAGGACCACTCTATTTTATTTCAATGGAAATCTCGGTAGTGCTTATGGTGGACGCCCTGAGCCTAGGTAACTCAAGCCTCTTAAGTTGGCAAATATGTTGTCTCTCAGAGCATCTTATATTTGTAGGTTTCTATGTGCTTAGTTATAGTATCGGGCTCCGCCAGAAATTGGCTCATGAATTCGGTTCATCCCCAAATAAGGAAGGAAAGATTGGAAGGCAGGCATCACCAGATGTGATTGTGACTAACATAAGAACTGTTACATATGCCGTTGAACTTTCAAACTCTTTGTTCTGTGGTGTCCTACCCGGTGATGGATGGAGTGGACGCATGGAAGATAGTATACTCCATGGATGCATTCCAGTCATAATACAGGCAAGTGGATGATTCAAAATTTTGGTCTACATGATCAACTGTTCCTATCTTGTTGTTGTGGTATATAACACTGTAATGCTTGAAACAAGGAACATGTTAAACATTATTCACGGCAGAATAAGAGGTTTGTTACATCATGTGGAAACCTGCAGACCATTTCACTGTGATTGAAATGCCTAGTAAAATTTCTAACCTTGAGTTTGCAACTGGCTGAACTGTATGATGCAGGATGGAATACATTTACCTTATGAGAACTTCCTTGATTATGATAGTTTTACAGTGCGTATTGCAGAGGATAACCTGACAAGTATGGTGTCCATCTTACGGGTATGTAGTTGAATTTTTTAAGGTTTATTGAAAGAGCCAACGATTAGTTGCTACAAGGTAGTTATTTTATAGTTGTATGTTAAAGCTCTCATCTCTCACACATATCTTTGACAGAACATTACTGAAGCCCAAGTGGATGCAAAATTAAAAGCTGTTCATGGACTATGGCAAAGATTTGTTTATCGAGATGCCATTATGTTAGAGGCACAACGACAAGAACGATATTGGCAACATAAAGCAGATTGGGCAGAACAGTACGAATCATTGACAGGAGATGATGTCTTCGCAACGCTCCTACAGGTATTATATAAGGCCTATTTTGACATTTCTATGTTTTCATTAGAAAGCAATTTTTGTCTATTTATTTGAACAGATCTTGCATTATAAACTTCATAATGACAAATGGCGTCTGCCAAACGCCAATGCCAAAAGATATCCATGTTCCACTGTTGATACCTCAAGTCGGGAGGAGCATTGATAACTTTGATAACTTGTAAGTTCTTCAATGTTTTTTTGCTTCTTATTTCATATTGATGCATTTAACTCTTTTCTATTCTATGAAAGATGCAAAGAATTAGTATGAAGTCAAGATTTGAAACATGGATTCTGGTCCAATGATGCTTGATTGAATGGAATAGTGATCAGATGATGCTTGATAAAAATGGAATAGAGATCCAGTGATGCTTGATCGAATGGAAGAGGAATCATAACCATTTTGCCAATATTGATTTGATGCCATTGTGTAACCAAAATTTTTCCATAACCATCTTGACATGAAATTCAAATCCATGCTAGAGATGTGATTATAAAGACTTAGGTACCAAATTTTACCTTACTATTTTTTCACAGTAACTCTTGTAAAAAATGTAGGATCATAAAGCATTTATTTCATTCTCTTTTATATTTTTTCCTCCAAGAGTCCAAGATAAATCACTTAAAAGAATTCACAATGACTGAGTTTTATTGGTTAAAATGATAATTATAAGTGTAGGTCAATAATTATATCATCATTTTTAATACATGTCTAAAATCCCTTGTATATGACCCAACATATGTTCAAGAGTTGAAATTTCGTAGCATGTGGTTGTCACTCCTAAATGTTCACAATTTGAGGCTAATATGGTTCATAGGTTAATCTTCGTGGAAGATAAAAATACACTATTCTTTCTATCAATATATCATTGTATCGAAAGACATTGCATAAATATATATTTGGTTGAAGATAGCAGGAATTGTCGGCAAGACTTGTACTGTTGCTTTGTTGACTTCACAAAGGCTTTTGATATTGTGCCCCGGGGAAAGCTATGGGTAAGATTGCGACAATTGGGGGGACTCTATAGATGTGCACAATGCGGTGCACATGCTATATGAGAGAGATCCAAGCCAATTGTAGCTCGATAAGACAACTATTCACCAGCAGTATCAGGGGTCGCCAGGGGTGACGGGAGCTTTAACTTTTACATCCGATCACGAGGCAACTTATATATGCTGATGTTGTCGACCTCCTAGCTGTCACCCCGGAGGATATGCAAACTCACTTGGATGCCTTGGAGGCATTCTATCAGGCCACAGACATGCGTTTCAATTTGGTCAAGACTAAGGTTGTCCTCGTCTCTTCCTCGTGCCACTGGGGTCTCTTTCATTCACTTATCGGGGTCAAAATGTCGGTGTCACACCCACCTACAAATATTTGGGAGTGGAGTTCTCCTCTTGGGACACTTCCATCCGATTGCGTAATATGACAAGCTGGAAAGCGCTCTATGCACTACGGAACAACAGTCACAGAGCGGAACTCTATAACTGGGGCCATCAGTTCTATTTGTTCAATGTATTGGTAGAGTTGGTTCTTCTCTACGAGGTTGAAGCCTAGGGCCTGATGGTGTCTCTTGTTACCTGGAACAAGTTGGAGCAAGTGCATTAAGCCTTCTTAGCACAGGCACTGGGAGTGAAGTCCACGGTCTCACATCAAATTCTATTGCAGGAGACGGGTTTCTTGCCTCTTCAGAGGGCAGCTCTTGATCAACACATCGTTTATTTTCGAAAGGTGGTCTATATGGACAATGCTCATCTCCCAAACTTGGCTTACATCATGGCAATGAGACTGCATCGCCAGCTTACAAGTTTTTTCAAGAAATGCCCGAGCGTGACGTAGTGTCTTGGAATAGAATGATTTTTGCCTATGCCCAGCATGACCAGATGAAGGCGGCCCGCATCCTTTTCCTGCAAAATGCTGTATCATGGAACACTATAATTGTATGCACAACAGGGTGACCTTTTTAAGGCTTTTCTTTTTTCCAACTGATACCTAAAAAGGATATGGTCTCATGGACAACAATGTTAGCTGCTTTTGCCCATATTGATGCCATGCAATTTTTTCAACAAGTGCCCCAAAAATACACTACAGCTTGGAATGCTATGCTTGCAGGCTATAGTCAGCATAGCCACCTTGATAAAGCGTCTGAATTTTGTAAAAAAATTCCACACAAAATGGTATCCTCATGGAACACCACGATCGATGCATATGCTCAGTGTGTACTTAATGCAAAACACAAATATATATCCTATAGAGACTTTGGCTACCATCTTCACTAAGTTTAATTCCAAAACCATCAACACAAATGTACATGCTATAGACACTTTCGCTACCATCTTCACTATGTTTAGTTTCTATATTCAATTACTTCCAATAATATGATGCTCCAAATACTTTTTCTTCAACATGATTACATCTTACCTTATATCTTGTTGAAATACATTCAAAGGACAAACCTTTGTGCGTGAGCACCTTATTTTTGTGGAAATTACTTCTCTTTCTCACTACACATTCCACAACACCTAAATTTAGAATATCTTTTCATTTACTTTCATGATCTGCCGGCAACCCTTCTTTTCTCCCCATCCCCCTGCCCCAAGCCTACTTTACTGCTAGTTTTTTTTTTTTTTTTTTTTTTTTATATGTATATGTCATAATTCTTTTGTTGCTTTACAAGCATGGTACAACAAGAAACATAGGGTTTCTTGCCAAGGTTGTAGGGGGATGGAGGAAGTACATGCTGTGTAGTATTGGAGCGGAAAGCAATTTGTTAAACCTGGGTGAAGCTTTGTTGTTAGCAGATTAGCTAGGGTCAATGTTCCTACTGACCTGGGGATGACAGTTACTAGTCATAGAAATCCTGAGTCTTATAAAAAAGGCAAGTTTGTGTTAGTTATTTCTTTTTTATGTTTCTATTTTCCGTGTATAGTTAGTTCAGTTGTATGTTCAGTGTCTATTCTGTTGGTTTCAAAATTTCTTGAAACCATTATCAGCTGGGTACACTCTGCGAATGCTCTTGTTTGCTAACTTCTAGGACAAGCGGTAGAAAGACGTATCCGTCTAATTGGCCTGCCTGCCCATATGCAGTATCGAAAACAAGCAATGAAGGATTTTATCTTTTTTACAATAGGCTTTCAACAACTGTCTCATTTGTCGTGAGGATGACATTGTCCAGCCAGTTTCCAGAAATATGCTTTTCGCTTTAAGCTATTCTTTGTTACCAGCATTTCCTGATAGGCAGCAGGAGTGATGGTGCAGAAGAAGAGAAATCTGTATGACAATTTCCAGAGTGTAAGATGGCTATGATCTTAGTTGCGCGGTAGAATGCAGTATATGCTAAGCTTCTTGGAAACCCCTGTGCAAACAAAAAGGCAATCACTGGTTCCATCTTATACATCTGTCTCATCAATTGAATTTCTTCACAAGATTCCTCACCAAAAGGCAATCACCACCAATCTCATTTTTCTCTAGACCAGTCCCAGATTGCCTCCAGTTGGCTGTTCTTTGTTATTCTAGCTTTCAAAGGTTCATGTCAAAGAATGATGAACCCTGGCCATTTAGACAATATTCCAGATAGCGAATTTCTCATTCATTATGCAATCAGCTAAGATCAACCTGGAGTAGAATTTGAGAGGGTAATGCATCTCTGAGATTGATGGATAGATGGCACACATGAAAACTTGGAGATTTGTTTCATGGTCATAACATCATTCAGTTATGACAAAATATAAGTAAAACTTCCTGTAATGCATTTTGATTTGCTTAAATGCCAGGTAGTGCCTCTTCCTACATAACATAAGCATAGATGCCTGACATAATAACGTACGGTGCAGAAGAAGAGAGATCTATGCCAATGATTTCTTTGAAACACCTTCCACCCAGCTCCATATTAGAATGCATCCTGCATGCATTAAGAAGGCTCGTCCAGCCAATGATATTAGGTTGCATGGTAGAGCATAATATAGCTTCGGCTTCTCTAAAATATCCTGTGCGAGCAAAAAGGTCAACCATGCAATTACAATGGTACATATCTGGTTCTATCATATAAAATTGCCTCATCAAATGAAAATATTTGCGGCCTTCCTCCACCAAGCCTACATGAGTGCATGCATTTAATACAGCAGTAAATATAGCTGCATCTGGCCTCAATCTTTCGTCCTGCATTTTGCCAAAGCATTCTAAAGCACGGAAGGTATCACCATGCTGGACATACCCAGAAATGATGGTATTCCACAATCCAGCATCACGCATTGGCAATGCCTGAAAGACTTCATGTGCCTCTTCCAAGCAACCACGTTTTGCATACATGTCCACAAGCGCATTTGCTACTGCTGCATCAAACTGGAAACCCTTCTTGATAATTTGTTCATGAATATGCCTTGCTCTATCCATGGCCCCAGTGCTGCTGAAGCCTTTCAAAATGGCAAGAAATATCACTGTGTCTGGCATTATTCCTGCCTTCTGCATGCTGTCAAAACAGTCTATGGGAGAAAAGATGTCGCCGTGTTCAGCATGTCCACTGATCATTGCACTCCAAGTGACCACATCTCGATTTTCCAAATTGTCAAAGACTGCCAAAGCCTCATTTAATCTCCCACATTTGGCATACATGTCCACTAATGTGCTACCCACAAAAACATCAGCTTGAAACTTGGATCTCATCACACACTCATGAATATACCTGCCTCTTTCAACCCCAATGCTGGCACATGCTTTCAAGATGCTTGAAAACGTAATCTCATCTGGAATCATCCCTTCTTGCAGCATCTGATCAAAATATGCTAAGGCAAATATGTCTTCACCTCTTTGGGCAAGCCCTGCAATTATTGCATTCCATGATACTGCATTTCGATTTGGCAACTCTTCAAAAACTTTGCATGCCTCCTCCAAGCTCCCACATTTAGCATACATATCTACGAGGGCATTCCCAATATAGGCATGGAAGTGAAACTTAGTTTCTGTTATACATGAGTGGATGCACCTGCCCCTTTCGAGCATGCGAACACTAGCACATGCCTTTAAGATGCTCATAAATGTAACCACATCAGGTTCTATTCCCACCTGATTCATCTTTTCAAAACAATCTAGAGCAAGAAGACCACATCTATTATGGACATACCCAGAAATCATGACTCCCCACAAAACCACATTATAGTCTGGGGAATTCTCGAAAAGTCTAAATGCCGTTTCCAAGTTGCCACATTTTGCATACACATCCACCAAAGTACTTGTCACAAAAACATTAGGAAAGTGTCCACTGCAAATGATCTGATTATGCACAAGTCTTGCGTGGCAAAGGTATAATGCTGAAGAGCATGCTTTTAGGGCAGAAACGTAAAAATGCTGGTCATTTTCAGTATCTGATTGTTTCATTCTGCAATAAAGTTCAACTGCAGCCTCAACCTGTCCAAGGTCCACATTGGCCAAAACAATGGCACTCCACGTATAAATTGTGGGCTGTAGGACCTTAGTAAAGGCAGAGTTTGCGTCAACAAAACTTCCACATGCTCCAAACAGGCGAATGAGGTGGTCATCCAAAACGGAAATTGAGCCAAGACCACTTTGCGCCATAAGGAATTGAGTTCTTCTGCCATAATTTCCTTCTTTCATTTTGCAGCTCAAATTTAAAATGGAGTAAAGATTGTTTCTGGTTATACCCATACCTTGCTGCTCCATGACGTCCAATGCTTCCATCAGGCGTCCTTCCTCGCATAATTTGTCCAGATTATCCAAATTCCTAGAGATGACAAGCAGATTAATCCACATTACGTGAAAGATTAACAGAAATCCAGTTACCTGCTTGATTTCCAAGCATCCTGAAATCGAAAACAAATTGCATTCTAAGTTGAGACATTAGGAGCAAAGGAAGAAAAGAAAAGGGCTTTCGTACTCTGCTCGAGAGACGTCGGGCCATCGCCATACTGAAACCAGTGGAGAATCTCGTAATGAAATGCTAAATAAATAAATGTCAAATAAATAACAAACTAGAAAAGAAAAAGCACACTAATAAAGTGTGTAATGGTTGTTGCTTGTGAAGATATGCGTATCGACCTATATTATTTTAACGCCTTGGAACATTAACATAAAATAAAATAAAATAAATATGCTAACGCACTGTGGGTTGCCCCTAAACATACAGAATAAGATCAAAGGTTACAAGAAAATTACAATTTGGAACTCAAAATACTCAAGAAGACTGAAGAATCCATATATAACACAAGAA
>JAANSK020267138.1:0-11914 GCA_011763485.2 Isoetes engelmannii
ACCATCTACAATACCCAAGAAGTCCCGCCAAATGGCAAACTTCCGCTCTGCTAATCCCGGGAACACCAGAAAGCTCTAAAATAGCTTGTATCTGAGTCGAGGAATCAGAGAGGCTGCAGGCTGCTGAATCCCCTGAAAGATCTTATGTTGTTTATGTTGGTTCGTGGGTTTTGGCATGACTTGTTTGCTATATTTTATGTATAATGTCTTTCAAGATGTTGTTTCAATGCCTAAATCAAGTTGCTTTCATATTAGATGTCCATGTCTCAGTGTGTCCGTTCTATTTCTTTTTTTTGATAAATTTAGTTTTAATTATCAACATTTCTCGTCACAGCAAGAGAATCGATTGCTTACATTGTTATCTCTTGCTTCGCTTTTACTAGTCTAGATCAGTAGAAGACTTTTCAAGCAGAGTAACATACGAACATCTAGTGTCCTAAAGCTAGGGCTTAGGCTGTGAACAAACAAACTTATAGTGTGCCTAAAAGCTAGGCCTCAAGTTGTGAACGATAATCTCGCCTTTTTCAAATAGAAACCATTGAAGTTGTACAAGTTTGGTCATGCTTCTGAAGTCTTTGGGCAAGAAACCATCAAAGTATCATCTCAAATTGCCTTTGACATGCTTTAAAGCTTGACGTCATTGTGCATTGAGCTATGTTGTTCATATTTTGACTGATCATCAAAGCAATAAGAACATAGTTTCCACAAAACTTTTGTCAACTTAAATGGGTTTCTTTTATGCAACTGTATAATTTTACAGTGGACTATTATCCCGGGCAGGCGAATGTGATTGCAGATGCACTAAGTCAATCATGAGGATATGAGTTACCTTCGGTTTTCATTATGTAGTCTGATCATTTAGATAAAATGAAACAATTATATGTGAATTAATCCAGACTATAAAGATATTTGATTGATGGCTAAAAATGATAAAATAATGAATAGTTTCTTATCTATAGGTCCAAGTAATATAACATTCATGCTTTTTAGCAAGTTATTCTTCGGGAAGCCCGTGATGCATTTACTCCTGATCACCGTGGGGTCATTGCAACTTTGGCTAAGATTGAGCCCTATTTTATTTACTTTGGTATGGCTTACGTCGGGAAAGCAACTAAGTGCCAAAAGAATAATAACAATAACAATAACAATAACAATCATAATGATAATGATAATAATAATAAAATAATAATAATAATAATTAAAATGGGTTTTTATGTCCACAGGAAGCCGTAGCTTATGAGACACAACACACCCAGATGGGTCCTGTCCCCACCACTATACATGGCTGAAGTGGGTCTTTCCCCCCACCAACTTTACAGTCCTGCCCCACCACTGTAGATGGCTGAAGTGGATCCTTCCCCACCAACTTTACAATGCATGGTCACTTTCACAACGAGGCGTTGCACCCATGAACTTGGGTATGGCAGTTTAACGTCTTACCACAGGACCTCATGGTGTTCCTTTTCCTTTGCCTTTGCCTTTACCTATTTTGCACAGTAAGTAAGAACAAGTTATTATGGATTTTATTGTATGCTTTTCATAAGAATAATTCGATTTGAACAATTATAGATTGTTTGACTAAGCACACTAACCCAACAACATCTCGGATTCACTTAAATTTATCTAACATCAGAAAATATTGTCTTTGAACCTTCATTTAACCATCGATCTCTACTAGCAACGACTAAATTAAAGTTGACTTACAACGACCAAGAGCAGCTTTACGCGAACACCTACAAATGCAAGAAAAGTGAAGCTTGTAAGAAACAAACAAAAGAAAACTTAAAACAATGGAGAAATATGCAAAATATCTCCACATCAAGAACGTCTTCTTGAAGCTCGCCTCCTAGCGCCTTGAAAATTACCTCCCAACCCAAAGGCGAGGCAGCCGAACGTGCTGGCGCCACAAAATAGCTTGAAAGAGCTCCACGCCATAATGAATTGTTACGTCAGCAAAAGAGAATGTACAGTCACTTAAAAGATCATTTTATACCCCTGCTGACATGGCAGGGGTAATTTCAAGGTGATGCCGGCCATGTCGAGTAAACGTGCGCCACTTGGAGGTTTCATAGTGGGAATCCTCAGGCAGCACCGCTGCTCGTGGCTACCATTGCCTAAGGATTCCTACCATGAAACCTCCAGGTGACGCATGTTACCCCCTACTTCAACCAATCCAATAGTACATGTGAACTATTTTCAAGTATTCTTCAAATGGGAGATGTCGAACCTGAATGGAGGCAGTCTGGATTCAGAAGGTCAAGTCATGCAAATAAGAGAAAGGTGCCTCTCACCTAATTTTCCTAAAGCACATTCATGCATTTGCCAACACCCAATCTCAAAATAGAGAAAAGAAAAAATGAAAAAAAAAAAAAAATACTCTACCCTTAGCTCTAGGCCACATCTCCACCGTTGAAATCTCACTAAGGCCATATATCTACCCCAAAAAAGGCTAGAGGAGGTTGTCCATTTGCTGCTTATTTAAGCGCATAATCAATTTAACACCCACATAAACATCTCCAAGGTTATACATGCAATGTTGCAAGATGCCCAACAATGAACTTTACATAGCAAGATCCGTTGTGTGCCAAATTGACAAGGCCACCTCAACTTATGAGGTGGCACAAAGTGATGGGGGTATCACTACCACTAAGGCTCAAGTGGCAGCCCCATAGGCTCCAAGGTTGGCCCATTGAAGGTTGCATGACCAAAATTGAAAAACAAGCAGAACTTTGATGTTAAAATCAAATTGAATTTGTCACAACAAAGTCTTGAAATCAAACCAGCACCCTTGATGTCATCAATCATTTTTGAACTTACAAAAATTGTTTACAAATTTCATCCTTAAATGTTAATGAAATTGAAAAACGAATAATGAATTCATTAACTTTGCTGTTTTGGTTGGATGACATCCACCAACACAATAGAACTTGTCAAATGGATTTGGTGTAAACTCTGCAGTGATAGAATCTTGCGCATAATGCATTAAGCATTGGCCAGTACTTAGTGGAACGACTTCTTGAATTGGATGAGATATCTTCTACTACAATCTACAATGTGAACCATGGGAACTTGCCAAGTGCTTCCTGCAAAGTAAAATTGAATTGTTATGACTAAACACCTGAACAATACCAACATGTTCTCAAACACCTGAGTAATAAAATAAAGACAGAGGTACATTTCAATCCCAATGTCTGATGGGTGAGTCATGCTTCACAAAATTTAGCTAAGATTCCACTACTAAATGAAACAAGACCACTTGAAGATTCCGGAATTGATTTTCTTGTCAAAAACTTCAAAGAGGCATCAACACCACCACAAAAAAAAAGACAAGAAAAGCAAAAGCTGAGCCACACTTACAGAATGAGTATTTTGGATGCATACCGGCATAGTAAGTTTCTAACAGGCATCCTTTTTAGGCGTCCTGATGCATGGTGCTAAGCATGAAGATTAAAAGTAAATGTTTAGTTCCCTGTATTCTAATCAAATAAGAAATTAAGCTTGCACATCAAGAAGAGCAAAGGTTACTATGTCGGTATGTTAGGATGCTAGAAGAAGAATCTAAACACATAGCAAATAAACAACCCTTCTTGAGTTGGACGACATAGAATTCCTACATTATAAACTATCGAAACATGTTAGGTGCTTCCTGCAAAGTAAGAAAATATATTTATTATGACTGAAGTTTTATGAATATACATATCAAATAGCTTAGGGCATGTTCTGAAACACTTTCAGCAAATAAATAAAGCTTCTTGAGTCGGATGGCATATCTTTCACATACTTTGATTTGCATACCTAATCTTCTCCTTCTATTACTTTATGCTTCAGATATAACATAATCAAGGGTCTGCAAGAAATTCTTTAAAGTTGGGGGGGGGGGTCTTGGCACCTGGACCCCATTCCAGTGTCGCCAGTTGCCAAGAGCGGGTCACCGGCACCACCGGAATGGGGGACCAGGTGGCCAAGACCCCACACTCGAAACGGGGGAGCGAGAAAAGTTCTGGCTATGGCAGAGGCCGTTCCTGGCCTTGCTTAGGCGGTCTTAGGCGCAAGGCCTTGCTGCAAAGCCGCTGAAAAATAAGCAGCAAAGCGGCCAGATCTTCGCTGAGGTTTTCAAGCTATAGTGCTTCAGCGATGGTTTCAAACTATGTTTTCAAGCGATGGTTTTCAAGCTAGGTTTTGAAGCTCGCCATGGCATAGCAAAGGTTCGGCCATAGCCACAACAGGGTTGAGAAGCAGCAAGGGTTTGGAAGTAGGTTTTGCAGCCCGCCATAGCCACATGAGGGGTTCGAAAGCATGGTTTGGCAGCCCGCCATAGCCACAGGAGCTCTGATCTTCGAAGATATCCACAGGAGCTCTGTTTCTAACTCTGTTCTTCGGGTTCTTGCTTTCTTAGGGTTGGTTTCTTGCTTTCTTCGTTTCTTGCTTGCCCTGTTTCTGTTCTTTGTTTCTTGCTTTCTTCGAGTTCTTGCTTGCCTTATTTCTAGACACAGGCAGAGGCTAAGAAACGGCCTGAGCTCATCCTTCTGTTTCCACACAGCCCAGGCAAAGGATGTTTGCATCCCTGTTTCTATATCCTGTTTCTTTGCGACTTTGCATGATCTCGAATAGCATGATTCGACTTCATGGTGAAACTATTCATGGTGAGGCCATATCCAACTGCATATCTCCTTCTGGTGAAGCTATTCATGGTTCAAAAGGGCACTACTTCTGCAACTGAAGAATCTAATGGCAATCCAGGCGGATAAAATCACTTTAGGATTGGCAGAGCGATTCAAGAAAGACTGTTTGGGCTAGAACGCTGTACGCCCTTGCACAAAACAGGGGAAGGCACAAAAACAGGGGAGGGACAAAAACAGGGGTAAAACCGGTTGAAGTGGTAACCTGAAATAGGATTAGCCAATTTCGATTTTGGAATTTTGGCGAATGCCACGTGTCAACATGACATTAAGCTACAGGAAATAAGGGCGACCCAATTTCAAGAATGTTATTTTCTATGCTGTTTTTTCATGCTAATTCAACTACAACACATAGGCCAATTGGCCTCCGTGGACGATAAAAAATTTTCTATTCTTGTATTCTATTCTATATTTTCAACAGCACTAAGAATCCTCAATATTGATATGTGGTGTCCATGGACAACGACGCAGTGGCTGTGACAACATCTTCTTTTGACTCTGAATGCGGAGCCCTCTTTGGTCGACGCACGAGCCGCACGAGTCTTACTGGAAATTGTGATAGAAACCCTAAAAAACATTAGAGGGCAAACCTCACCGCCTATGGTCTGACGCCGCGAACGGCAACCCTCCCCTACCATATCATCAAACCTTTGGCCAAAATTCTAGATCCAATGGCTTACATCTTTTTCAAATTTTCAAAATTCTCTTTTCAATTTAAGCAGCTCTATGAATGAAAATAATCGAGCAAAAAAATATAATTTGCTTTGCTTTTGCAACAGTTGCCTTGTTTCAGCTGATCTTGCTGGAGCAAGACCGCTTTCTATATGGCTCGGCAAGAACGCATTTACCCATCATCCCATTTTTTATGACAAACATCCCCTGCTGATGGGACTTCGCAATCGGCTCATACTGCGTGGCACAAAGCGCCACCTTTTCTCAGCTGCAACAATGCGTGGAGATAAGGTATGTCCTATTCAAGTTGTTTAGAGTTCAGTGTATTTAGTTGGTCTGATGAGTAGTTCTAGCAGGTAACTTCAGCGCTGAATTTAATTTGTAAAAATGCCTCTGATGGATCAGTATGGGGATTGTGTAAACCGAATTGCACAGAAGGTGTGATCGATGTGAGCAAGGTGTACTCAGGCTTTGAAGCTCTTGGTTTGGAATTGAATCTCGCTTCCAACTGTATCATCAAGGGCACCAAGCGGGACATTGAATTTGATGCACCTAGAAGATCAAAAATAGGCAAGTCAAGCTTGGAGGAGAACTTCAGTATTTTGGACTATGTAAATGGTCCGCTTTCTGTTGATAACTGTATTAGCATGATTCAAAAATGCGGGAAACAAAAACATCTAGCCTATGCCAAGTTCATATATGCAAATGTTTGCACCAATGCACTTCAAGCTCATGGTAATGTTGGGAATCACATTGTGGCAATGCTTGTCGACTGCGGAGGCATGCTGCATGCACAGAAGGCTTTCAATTTTTTGATTAATCCAAATGAACGATCGTGGACTTCTCTTATACTAGGTTATGTTGAATGTGGACAGCCACAGCATGCTCTGAACTTGTATCATGAAATGGAGAAGCATGGTATGCATCCTACAAGTTATACTCTTACTGCATTACTGAAAGCATGTTCTAGACTAAAAAGCATGCAAAAAGGTTGGCAAATTCATCTTGATATTAAAGCAAAGGAACTTGAGCAAGACCTTTTTGTGGGCAGTGCTCTGGTTGATATGTATGCCAAATGTGGTTCTCTTCCAGAGGCACGAAAAGCCTTAGCCAATCTTGCAGCTCGAAATGTTGTATCATGGACCACATTAATAGCAGGAAATGCAGAGCATGAATTTGGTTGTGAAGCAATTGAATGTCTTACGCAGATGCAAAAAGAATGTGTGATTCCCAATGCTGTCACATTTGTCTCTGTTTTGAAAGGTTGTGCCAGAATAGGAGCCATAGTTGAAGGTCGAAAAGTACATGCTGAAATTGCAAACAATGGACTAGAAAGAGATCATTTTACTGCCAGCAGTTTGGTAGATATGTATGCCAAATGTGGTTCACTTAGAGAAGCACAGGGTGTCTTTGACAGTTTGCTGGTCCGGGATGTTGCAGTTTGGAGTGCGCTGATTTCGGGATATGTTGATGGAGGATTTGGTCAGGAAGCACTGGAATGCTTTGCACAGATGCAACTAGAAGGCCAGTCTCCAGATGTTATCATGTTCTTGTGCATCGTGGGAGCTTGCAGCAGCATTGGAAATATCCAGAAGGCACGAGAAACACACTTGTATATCGCACAAGCAGGTCATGAAAGAGATGCATTTGTGGGCAGTGCTCTCATCGACATGTATGCTAAATGTGGCTCAATGATTGAGGCACAAAATGTCTTTGACAAGTTGCCTGATCGTGATGCTGTGTCTTGGACTACACTCATTTCAGGATATGTTGAAAACGGACTTGCCGAAGAAGCTCTCAAACATTTTGGGTGGATGGAACTTGATGATGTGCCTCCAGATGCTACGGCTTATGTTTGTTGCTTGAAAGCTTGCTGCAGCCTAGGAGGAATAGAGAATGGCCGTGAAGTACATTCTCAGATTGCACAAAAAAGTCTAGACAGGGATCTCCTTATTGGAAATGCTTTAGTTGATATGTATGCAAAGTGTGGCGCACTTGCAGAGGCACGAGAGGTCTTTGAGAAGATGCCTGTTCGAGATGTTGTCTCCTGGGGTACAATAATTGCAGGATACGCTGAAAATGGGCCAGGTCTTGAAGCAGTAAAATGTTTTGATCGAATGCTTGAGGGGGGAGTATCTCCTGTTACTGCCATCATTGTTAGCGCCTTGAAGGCTTGTGGGAGCATTGGAGCCATAAAGAAGGGAAGAAGCATCCACATTACCATTAGACAAAGAGGAATGGAGAAATATATATCTGTTGGCAATACTTTGGTTGACATGTATGCTAGATGCGGCTTTCTTACAGAGTCATGGAAAGCCTTTAACAGTTTGCAATTTCGAGATGTCATATCATGGAATTCAATGATAAAAGGTTATGGCATAAATCATGAGGGGAGCCTGGCTGTGCGTTGCTTTGATGGTATGCAAGAACAAGGCATAGGTCCAGATTCTGTTACATTTACCTGCCTTCTTACTGCATGCAGCCGGGCCAGCCTTGTGTTGAAGGGCTGGGAATATTTTAAGACTATGAAAGATAAATATGCCATTGCACCAACTTTGGATCATTATACCTGTATGGTTGATCTTCTTGCGCGATCAGGACATCTATATGAGGCAGAGAAATTGGTCAATACAGCACCATGTCCTCGACCTAAAGAGACATGGACAGCATTGCTTAGTGCATGTAAGACTTACGGGGAAACAGAACTAGCAATAAAATGTTTCAAGCGGCTAGTAGAAACAAATCCAGAAAATGCTGCATCATATGTCACAATGGCAAATATCTATGCAAGTGCAAAGAAGTGGGAGCATGCAAGCAGAATTGAAGAACTAAGGAAACGTGCAGGTGCTAGGAAAAAGGTTGCCAGGGCTCTAATAGAGATAGAGAATGATGTGCATGAGTTTGTGGTGGGCGAAAACCAAAGTATAGATACATTGGCAATTTTAGAAACTATTTGCGCCAACTTGAAAGTGCAAGGTTATGTGCCAAATTTGGATTTTTTTGTTAAAGCAATGCCTGACAAGGAGAAAGAGGCAACATTATGTGGGCATGCAGAAAGATTAGCAATAGCTTTTGGTATGCTCCACATGCCACAAGGACAAGCACTGTATGTAACAAAAAATCTGAGAATGTGCAATGACTGTCACAATGCGACGAAAATTATTTCCAAGATTGGAAGGCGTGAAATAATTCTTCGAGAAAGCAACTGGGTTCATCATTTTAAAAATGGTATATGTTCTTGTGGGGACATGTGGTGATATGATTTAGTATATAATGATAAAAATGCACAGGCATGATATGCATGTATTTCCCTTTTAGTGGGGAGAAGGCCTTCCAGGACCTAAGGTAAGATCGCATCTTCTTGTCAGGAGACATTTTAAATTTGCGAACTGGCATAGGAGAGTGTGTGAGGAGTTGACTGCCTAGTATATCGTTGATCCACAGTACGGAGAGGAATGCATGATACATATGTCACACATGTAAGGCTGACTTTTAATGCGCAGCACTTCACATTGAAGGAGACTAATTTATGCTTCCCCAATGGACCATTCATGGATAGCCTTTTTGCAACTGTAAGATTTTGTTGTTGTTGGGTTGTTGTTGTTGTTGTTGTTGTGTTTCTTACTTTTTTCTTATTTACTTTGTGCTTCGATTGAAATAAGTAATCCAAATCTGTAGGTTTGAGACAATCTGGTTGATGAACTTAAGACCGTGCTGCTGCAGAGATCAAAAGAGAGGTGGTGCTGCGGAGATTGGGTATTTGAGAACTTCAGGTTAGTTCTTTTATTTCTGGTTTTTTTGCAGTATGGGGAGCCAATAGTAAAGGACCACATACAAATATGGCAAGGGCGGTATAACTAGATTTAAGCTCAAATTACAGATTTAAGCTCAGAAAACGCGTTCAGGAATGGACCTACGAAAATCAAATTTCAAATGAAGGGAAATGAAACATATTCACAATCTTTACAGACCTTGGAGTTTAGAAGGCGGAAAGGTATACTCTGAAAAGACTATGCAGAAATACCATGCATATGAGCTTAGTCTGGAAGTGAAAATAGGAAGTGAAATTAAGATGGTTATGCAAAAAAGCATGATTGCAAGTTTGATTCAAGCATACTTGAACATAAATACTATTTCAGGAAGCATATGCTACAAACAAAATCAGATGGGTCTGCTATAAATTGCTGCTTTACTTTAGAAGACATGAATATTAAAGTTTGGCCTTAAACTAATCTTAGTCTGGCATCTACGGAGCTGTATCTAGCAAAACAGGTAATGGCTTGTGGAATATTTGCACCACATAATCTTAGCACACTTGTCACGTCTAAAATCAACTGCAGTTGATAACATTCAAGGATGTTAGCTTATATATGTGTTATTCGCACAATTGCTTTGTAATGCTACAATCATAAAACTATCAGTGTTAGAAGAGCATGCTCTCAACTAGATGCACGAAGGAATGTGTATATAATTATGCAGAGTAGCACTTGCGCAAACAGCTAGCAATAATTTCTCTAGCTTTGATGATGGGAATTGTTATCTAATTTGCTATTCATTTCTTCCTTCACAAAATAAAACAGCTCTGCATTTACACGCCAAGATTGCCGTGTGACCCATGCAAGAAATGTCCAGAATGCAGAAGCTGTAAAAAATGCAGTGGATAGGGGCAAATGGACCGCTAACTTCATAGAGATACAGGATCGTTAAAGTAAAAGGGATAAGCATGGGGCTCCAAAGATGTGATAACAAGGGAGAACCTTCTCGGGGGAAGTTGTTTTATGTCTTCATTTTATTTTAAAAAGTTGGTGTCTTTCAAAATTATTTACGTTTGTTGAGCTCAAGATTTGCCACACATCTAATCTATTCTATTATATTATATTATATCCTATTCTATTCTATTCTATATAATGACTATAAGCTTTTGTGTCTTCCGTAATATCAAATCTATTGAAACTATAGGGAGACACCCTAAGAAGAAACGATGATTGGAAAACAATTGAATATTTCCTCAAACCCCCTCAAAGTGTTTCTTTATGTGTAAAAGATATCTATCCCTTTTTTTTTTTTTTTTTTTTTTTTCGAAGTACGTCAAACTTTATTAAAAATTCAAGATGAAAGACAAATACAAATGCACAGGCGGGATTAAGATCTCAGAGGATAATCATGATACACTGAGTAAGATAACCACCCTATGCGTAAGATAACACACTCAAATAAATCTCAAAGATCAACTGTTGCTTGGCAGGAGCAAGCGAAGAACAATGATAAGCCTTAGCAATTCCAGCTTGTGCATCATGGAGGACGGCAGCAGCAGGAGTCTCTAAGCCCTTAAAGATACACAAATTTCTGCGCTTTCAGATAGACCACAACAACCACCTTGACGCTACGTGAAACGCTTGGCTTTGCAACTTGTTCCAAGTATCCGGATAAATAGCCAAGTGGACCTGCTAACTTGTCAATGTCACATGAAAAAGAGAAAACAGCCAAGACCAAACAGGCTGGAGGTGATCACACAGGAAAAAACAATGCTCAATAGTCTCCTCCCTTTGCGTGCACAGTGGGTAGAGTGCTAAGGCTCGAGGACCGAACCTGTGGATATCTATCTTGATATTATATAATAAACCGTGTCTTCTGATCTGAATTGTGAGAATGCCAATGTTCCATATGCTTTAGTATGGTTTTGTACTTGATGCTTTATACATTTTGTGCTAGAAATTTCGCAAGACATGCTCTAATTTCGTTGTATCCTTTTTGGATCAGTCATTATCTTTTTGATACCGTGCAAAAATTTGCTTTATCACTCGCACTGCTTTGCTTTATTTGGACTTGCTTTATAGTTTTTGTGGGGGATGTATATAATAGCACATGTATATTTAGTTTGTAATTAGGGAAGTAAGACTTGAGCTCCGTACAAGTGCAAAGATGTATAGCGGAAGGGAATTCGGCCTCCCTTTCCGCAACAGCAGCAGGAGTCCAGCAACCAGAAACCTCCCTTTCTGCAACAACGACAGGGGCCCCGCGACCACCAGCAATCGGAAGCGGGTCGGTCGTTGTTGAGGAAAGGGAGACCCTGATTTCCTTCAGCTATAAGATGAAAATTGGAAGCTAAAAAGAATTACATGTTGTTGCGATTGAATAGGCTTGAATTGACACGTTCTTCACCGGATGGGTGGAATCGTTGGCCCAAAGTTCCATTTCACAGTATTGGCAACTGTCACATGGCATCGCCTTTCTTCCGGAACAACAAGCGACCAGTTTCCACTTTGTGAACAAAATTGTTTGAAGTGCTATTATGTAATATTTCATGACAAGGGCGCTAGATTTTGGTAGAAACAAATCTTAGATTTGGGTGGGGAACCAAGGTTGCTTTGGATGAATGAAACAAACCGCAATGCATGGCTATTTAATGGCAACCTGCATATGATGCATGCAACAACCACAATTGGTTGGTAGTTCTAAACATTATTCGGAGCCACAACCACCCAATCAATCAGGTTTCCTTCCAAAAAGATGCATTCTGAATAATGTAGCTGCTGCTTACGAGGGAATCTATTGGGCACGTC